>JAOTRH010363411.1:0-72155 GCA_034768845.1 Heliamphora exappendiculata | reverse complement strand
AGTGAGTGAGTGAAACTCATCAAAGAAGAGTTCAAGAGTGATTAGAAGAAAATAGGGGCTTATTTTCATAGGATCTTCTTGAAGCTGTAATAGGCTTGTGAATGTGCCCGTAAATATTCAGATAGGTCAAGTGAAATCTTGAAGCTTGTAAAGGCTTGAAATACGCCCGGAAGTATTCTGAATAGTGAAAATACTCAAGGGAGATTTTGAGGAGTGGATGCAGGTAAGGATAAAGCCGAACCACTATAAATTCCTAGTGTCTGGTTCTATTTCTCTATCTCTCATCTTTTAATATTTTCTTTGGTTATATATTTGCATATCTTGCTTTATTGCTATATTAAAAGATTTCTAAAAAAAGTTTTTAAATTACTATTTCTTTTTTTAAAGACCCAATTCACCCCCCCTCTTGGGTTGCCTAGTTCTAACAAAAGTCAATTTCCATGAAGTTCATATATTCAAATTATATAACCTATGATTTATACACACCAACTTCCCAAACCTTGCGAATTAACCAAGCATTTAATCTTCAAATAACGAAATAATAAGTTAAATAGTTCTAACATTTCATTAAGTCCTCTATATACGATCACTTAGTGAAATAATGGTCTCCTACTCTTGTAATCTGTCACGCCATATAACCCAAAACATAGAGATATGAGATTAAAGAGATCATATATGTAGCTCAAGAAGTAATAAATTTGATGAAAAAGTCCAACGATGAAGAAAATAATATTTCCTAAGAAGTTCAACAAAAAAACGTGAAAAAAATGGTTAAGAAAATCTGACATACCCTCACTATTTTGCTCATTTCTCTTTCTACAAAAATAAATTTGATATGAGGTTAGAACCATTGGAAAGAAGACTTCTGGGGATTTAATTTGAGGATAAGAATGACCTAATTCAGAATTCGGATGAGAAAGATACACATGTTTAAAGAAAATAAATTTTGAACCGTGCGATAGACCGATCGATTGATCACCGATGATCGGTCTTTCCCTATTTGCAGCTTTTTCAAGCCTGCAACAAAGAAACTGAGGCCTTACCAAGCCCAATCGATCAGTCTGCTACCTTAAAAAAATGCATCTTTTTTAAACTTTTGAAGCCTCAACACTTAACCAAACTTATTTTCATACAAAAGGACATTAAAGAATCTTGGAAAGACATTGAATATAATAGAAAAGGAACCCAAGATCTTTAAGCACAAAGATTTAACATAAACATCCATCTAAAAGCATGAGAATTCACCAAAGTTTGAATCCAAAAACCTCTCCGTGAGAGTGTGCATTATCCAAATATATTTAATTACATGAGAACTTGGCCTCAAGGCCTTACAATTTATCAAGTCCAAAAGTTTACAAGCCACGAATGTAGTTACATGAATCCACCAAGGCCCAACTTGAATTTACATATATCGAAATGATTCGCAAAACATACATTGATCCAACACTTCCAAAAGATCTCAAAAGAAATAAAATATCCAACACATGTTATCATTCTTCATGGCATGGATTCATCATTGACACCTGAAAAATAGTTATACGAACAACGTGAAGTGAGGATCAATAGGATTATAACAACCTACATAAACACACATGTTATGCAATTAGAAATTCTATATCCATACTCCTAAACCCAAAAAGTTATCCACGTTTCATAAGATAACTGTTTACCAAATCCTTATATGAAATTCATAACCTTTCGTATAACTAAATTAATCATCTAGTTATATAATCCAATTACATCACATTGGCTTAACGCCTATTATCACATGCATTTGCACACCTTTTTGGGAACACCATATGAAGGAACGGAGAACCTCACCATGTTTTCAGATATTCAACTGAGGCAACCAGGTACCCATTCTTGCGCAAGTTTTTGGTCTTTTACCGATGAGCTAGTTAAGCCCACATTGCTTCAAAATCCACCTCAACAACTATAGCATAATTGCTTAATAATATTGGTCCCTCACCATTTCACATGGTTTTCACTACATGGCTCATAATTCATTTTCTCAAGATTAATCTCATTAACTCAAGTTTCCATAACTTAATATCCAATTTCAATTTAATTGGGTAAATTCCCAACTTTTTTTACCAAACTAACAAGGTTTGCAACAATTAACCCAATTTAAGTATATTTTTGTCCAATCTTAACGCAAGTTATTCCTTCATGATCTCAATTCCAAAATCCAAGTTCAATTTAATTTCACATTCAATCCACTACTCCCAATTTATGCAAAAATCATAAGATCCATGAGTACAACACAAATTACACACATTTACACATCTCTCATCATTCTAATTCAATAAAAGTCAAGTTAAACCCACTTACATCACACACCTTCAAACTAGGGTTTCAAACCCACTTGCTATCCACAATAAATACATGAAATAGAATTCATGTAATTGCATAAATATTACAAGTAAACATGTAAGGAGAAGAATCCTACCTCGATTAGTTAAAAACTGAAACCCCGACAACCGCGGGAGGACTTGAACTCATCAAAATAAAATTTCATTTGGTTAAAGATGAAGCCCTTGACGAATAGAATAAATTCGTCCTTTAGTCAAAGATCAAACTCGAGAGCTAGGCCTCCAAAAGTTTGAGAGAGAAAGCTTGTTGTGGGTGTTAATGAAGATTTAGAGATGGAGGAAGAAGATGAAGACGAGAGTGAGATGGGTAGGGTTCGGTGGTGGTGGTTTTGGGCAAATGGGGAGACTTCTCCAAGAAGCTTTAGCCTTTAACCTTGGCCATAAACTTTCACTTAATTATTATCATGCCATAAAGTCTTCCAACAACTAACAAACCAAGAAACTAACACCAAATTACCCCAAAATTAATATTTTAGCCCTAAATTATTTTAAAATTTTATATTTTTTGAAAACTATCAAAATTCAAAATTATTTGCGAATCAAAATTCCTGAACTCCCGTGCACAAGGGCGGTCCCAACGACACGTATAAAATTTTTACTAGGTCTACTGGTCACACACACACACACATGTATATATATATATACATGTTAATTACATATGCACAATGAAGTTTCACGTATTTAAATATTTATCACATAAATATTTAATTTAAAAAATTAAAATGGGTCCAGGTCTCACAACATTTCCCCACTTAGAAATTTTTGTTCCCAAAATTTGGCATGTATCAATGTAAAAACAAATCTGGATACTTCGAGTGAACCTCAAACTCATGCTCCCACGTCGCCTCCTCAATATCATGATGATGCCAAGCCTCGTTCTGGGATAATCAACACTGGCGTGTTAGTTAACCTCGTCTTCAACTCCTGGAATGCTGACTCACAGGACTCGCTCCACACAAACACAACTCCCTTCCACGTCAGACGCGTCATCGGTGCAGCAAGTCTCGTAAAGTCCTGCCCGAACTGTCGGTAGTAGCCTGCCAAACCCAAAAAACTATGAATCTCAAAGACACTCTTCGGTCGCTCCTAACCTGTCACAGCATCAGTCTTCGACGAATCCACAACTACCCCGTCTATCGACACTACGTGTCCCAGAAACCTCACCTCAGACATCCAAAACTCGCACTTCTCAAACTTTGCGTACAAGCGACGCTCTCTCAGTGTCTACAGAACAATACGCAAATGGTTCTCATACGCCTCCCTAGTAGGTGAATATATGAGAATATCATCCATAAATACTACCACAAAACTGTTCAAGTATGGATGAAAGATGCGGTTCATCAAACCCATAAGTGTAGCAGGTGCGTTCGTTAGACCAAACGGCATGACCAAAAACTCATAGTGACCATAGCGAGTCTGGAAGGTGGTCTTCGCTATGTCTTCATCCCTAATCCGCAACTGGTGGTATCCTGATCTCAAGTTTATCTTTAAAAAGAAACTCGACCCCTTCAACTGATCAAATAAATCATCTATCCTTGGCATAGGATACTTATTCTTCACTGCTACCTAATTTAGCTTCCGGTAGTCGATACACAAACATAAAGATCCATCATTCTTTTTGGTAAAAAGAGCAGGAGCTCCCCATGGTGAAGTACTCGGGCGTATGAACCCCTTATCCAGTAGGTCTTGGTGCTGTACCTTGAGCTCACGCAGCTCAGCAGGTGCAAACTGATAAGATGGCATCGATATGGGAGCAGCCCCTGGAATCAACTTAATAGAGAACTCTACCTCACGGCTCGGTGGAAACTCAAACAGATCGTCTGGAAAGACATCAGAATAGTCGCAGACCACCGGAGGTAACTCTCCTCGAGTCCCAATCCCCTCGTCCAACATGAGAGCTACAAAAAGGAAGCCCAAGTTGCCCTGGTTCCGCACAACACCAGGCATAGATCTCACACCTTCATCCCGGTCACCCACAAAGCAAAAACAATCTCCCGCTGGTGTATAGATCATCACCCTTCATCGATTGCAATCGATAAAGGAACGATAGGTGGTCTGCCAATCCATCCCTACGATGACATCAAGCATGGTCATGTCTAGAATGATAAAGTTGAACTCTAAACAACGATCGGTGACCTCCAACACACAGGATCTACATACAAGACTCAACGTCATACTCCCACTGGCTGGGGTCTCCACACTCAAAGTACTAGCCAACCAGTCCATTTCTAACCCCAAAGAAGATGCAAAAGAAAATGATATAAACGAATTTGATGCTCCCATGTCGATAAGAACACTAACCCATGATCTATAGACTAGAAAAGTACCTATGATCATGGAAGTGGTAGCAGTAGCATTGGGCACGACCGGTGCTCTGGTTGAATGGGGATCTGCTAGAACATAAGCTCTGGCCGGTGCACTATGGCCCTGAACTGTAGACTGTCTGCCTGACTGCACTGAAGAGCCCCATTCTGCAAATCTGGATGGCTGACGTCCCTGAGCAGATGAAGTAACAGAAGCTCCAGCTGTGCTCCCCCGTCTGGGGCAATCCCTACGGATGTGCCCAGACTGGCCACACTCAAAACATACCACTGGCCCTCTTCCCTAAGCCTGTGACTGCGATTGAACCGACGTCGAACTACGGCACTCTGCCGCACGATGTCCAGGCCGCTGGCATCTAAAACAAACAGACTCCCTCATCTGCTCCGACCTTCCTGTTGAAGCCACGGGTGCACGGATGCAGAAGATTGCAACGGATACAACCCCACCGGATGCGAACGTGGACTAGATGTCCGTTGGTGCTTGTTCTCCCTACGCCCCTGACCCTGTGTACATTCCCCTCCTTGCTGACCCCGACTGTCTCTGTCTCGGTGTGTCTCATTCAGAGTGTCCTCCACTTTCATGGCCATCTGTACCAGCTCTGTGAAGACCTGCATCTGAAATGCCGTCACTCTGTCTCTGATAGCAGGCCTCAAACCCCTCTCGAATCGCTTCGCACGGAACTCATCACTCGATACGATCTCCTCTGCAAACTGGGACAGACTGGTGAACTCAGTCTCATACTCCACCACTGACATAGCTCCCTTATTCAAAAATAGAAAATCCTCTCTATAGCGGTCCCTCAGCGTCGCTAGAAAGTATTTCTCCAGAAATACATTCGTAGATGCCTCCCAAGTGCCAGCAACTGTAGTCTTGGTGAACTTCCACCACATGTACGCACTCCCCCTCAGTTGGAAGGAAGCAAAAGTAACCCTCAGATCATCCTCCTCAATCTGAAGCGTGTCCATGATCCTGGTGACCAGCTCTAGCCATTCAGTGGCAACGGTAGGGTTGGGATCCCCAGAAAAGGTAGGAGGGTCTAAACGGTAGAACTCGCGCATTGCGACTGTCACCCTCGGTTTGGTATACTCTCCCTACCCCTAGCGGCCTCAGCCAGTTGCCGGATGGAGCCGACCCTCTCACGCAACAGGTCATTGGGGTGCATTAGCATCCCCAACATCTAAGATTGGAATGTCACTTCGGCCAGAACCACATCCACGACCTCATCCACCTCGCGTAGATATAACTCTATACGAAAGCAAGATAATAGAGTAAGCTTCCTACAACATGTTATGGCTAATGTAAAAGAAAAATAAGCATGCTAAGACATAGCCACTTAATATCATGTCATCATATCTCACATACGGAGGAGAACCAACAAGAAAGACTCGTCACTCTAAACAACCTACTCAGATTTCTAACTAGAAATCACATCCGCGAAACGCGTCTCTAACATGGCTCCCAAGTATGTTAACCCAAATGCCCGAAGGTGAGACTAATCAATCCCAAGGTCTGCCTCCATACCCACATAAACAAGCTATCATGCGTATGTTAACAGAAGCTAAAACATAGGCAATCAAGCATATGCACATCCTCATAAGGTGCTGTACCCACTTTTTCATGGCTCATAGGTATTCGAACCCAGAGCTTTGATACCAAGTTGTCACGCACCAAACACCAGGGTCACGCGAAAGCCCATTAAAGCACCCATTTATCATGAAAATAGGTTTTACAGTTGGAAATCAAAAAAATAAAACATTTGGATAAAAGATTTCCCAAGGATCAACTCTCGTAAACAATAAACATGCATTCTCATACATAAATAAGCATATCGCCAAAAGGCATACAAAATCGGCCTACACAGGCACCACATGTAAAAGTACATGTCTTAAAAGGAAAAACTACAGCAAGTCTTCCATCACTTCTGTAACTAGGTCAACTCCACGTGCTCACCTGAAAAAGGTTTTATAGCAAAAATCCCACACCGTGAGCCGAAGCCCAATAGAAAAATAGATTATAAAGCTGTAATACAGGTCATGCAATCATATGGTGGGAGCTAGCTCGACCACAAAAGACAAATAGATTTTTCTCTAAAAACCCACACGTTTTTATCCTTGAAATTATGCATATAATCTTGACAGATATCATGCCACAGTTAAGGGAAAGCAGTAAACACAACATTCTCGACTAGGGACACGTAGCCGAGGAGACACAATAAATGTAATCCTATGTACCGACTCTGCCACACCGACAAATGTAACAACTATAGACTCTTGTCCATTACTCTATAGTTGCGCAGGGTCCAATAAGTAATGACAAATTCTATACGGAGTCATGACAATGACGCCATTAACGGAGGCAACCGACAAATACTTAATTTACAGGACCCGAATCAGAGGAAACTAAGCACCCACACGACTCAATTTACGGGGACTAACCCTAAGGAACTGAGTACCTACGCTGCGCACGTTTACGGACTTGCACCGAGGAGCAATGGAAGCCCAACTCAACAATACCCACTGTCACGGTATGTCAATGAAAAACATTTCAAAACCAACCCACAAACAGATATACAACACATGTATATAAGGAGATCCAACCCATGAACCATGGAGATCAAACAAAACATGTAAAAACATATTTTCACCCAAAACATTTTAGAAGTTGAGACTCAACCCCAATGGTTAGCTCCAAACCTCCAATAAAACAAGTTTTCACAACTTTCATAAAACTCCTCATTTTTAAACCTCATTTCTTTTGAAAACTACGGGCAAACATCCCATTCTAGGACCCCACAGGCTCATAGAACTCATCCCAATCTCAAAACTCTTCTTCTCACACAAAGGAAGAAAATGGTAAACACTAAAAGAAAATGTGTCTACACAAACAGCAGATGTGTTGACACAAACAAAAAATGTGTCAACACAAACAACGGAGGCGTCGACACAAACAGAAAATGTGTCAACATAAACAACAACAGAATACTCAACACCAACAGAAGAAAATTATTTCGACACAAACAGAAAATGTGTCGACACCAACAGCAAAAGGTGTCGACACAAATAGAAAATGGTGTCGACACAAAAGAACTAAGAGTTCACTACAACAGCCATTGAAGCATGCTCAACACCCTAAAAGGAAAATGTGTCGACCCTAACAAAAACTGGTGTCGACACAAAAACCCCAAATTTCCAAATTTCAGAATAAGCTACAGCTGATGGTGAAAAACAACCCAAGCTACTGAAACAACTTCTTAGCTCCAAATTAAACCACCTAAACACTCCTTTAACAACCCACGGGCATACATAAATCCAAAACAACAAGGTTACACCGAAAGGAATGCCTCAAAACCCTTTTTCTCCAACCGAAATCCACCCAAAAATGATATTTAAACCAAAAATCCAACCTTTGAAACATAAATCACTTTTTATGCATTTTTAAACGGTAGAAACACATATGATTAGTCCCCGTAATGAAACGGAATTTTGCCAAAATGAAATTCGTTCAGATGGATGCATAGACCGCGATACCAATACTATGGATCAGCAGTTGGTTTGTTAAAAACCAAGCCCCGGACCCCCAAGAAGTTAGAGAGAAGGTAGAGGTTTTGGTTTGAGAAAAAGAAACTTAGTCTCCAAACTTTGCAAAATATCTCCACAAATATCTAAAGGGTAGATATTTATAGGCCAAGAAAATAATTTTTTTTTTTAAATTTTAAAATTCACACAGAAACTCCCTACAACCTCGGGAACCAACCCCGCATGCTTATTTCAACACAAACATGCATCAAAACGCATAAATCATACATCATAGAAATATATATGCAAAAACACGTCAAAAATATATAAATCTCAAAAAGAGACGGGCCCGGGTTTTACATGCAAGCTGGCGGTCGCCACTTTTGGTTAGGATTTCCACAAAGTTCTATGGCGGTCGCCATGAAAAAAGTTGGCGACCGCCTTACTTGGGCAGCGAGTTTTGATGGTTCGTCAAAATTTCATTAGTTTGAAGGTTTCGGGTTCAAATACCGAACTTGGATCACTTTCCAAGGATTGTACCGAGGCACTATTCGACCTGTTTTCATCATCGAATTTACCTAAGATTAGGCGGGGTCAAATTGGGGTGTCTACACTTGTGCTACTTAGATATGTTTGAATCTCATCTCAATCTTCATTCTTTACTCTTTTATTACACTTTCAATAAAGCTCTTTGTTCATTATATCTCAAGGCTTAAACTGGTGTATTTATCACTCACTTTCCACATGTGCTCCGTTTTCATAAATCAAACCAAGTTGCAATATAATTCCAATATGCAAACCATGAATGTATTATGAGTTTCAATATCACCCAAGCTACTAGAATAAACCATAAGTTTATATTGGAGTAATTCAACCAACAAGTTTCAATGCTCAATGTATTCACCAAGGTCCCAAATTAATATCTATGTATATCACCTTCATCAATTCAATTCTAAAAGCCAAATCAATTTAACATAATATCAAATTAGAGAATCTATAGATAATCTAGAATCTTCATAGTTTTCATGTATTCCTTTCTTAAACTAGAATTTTAGTTCACTCTTGTTAAATCATGTTTTCTAGACAATCTCCAACAATTAGAAAATTAAATCATGAATCTAACTTTCGATTCTTAAATAATCAATTTAGAAGATTCACACACCCTCACTTGATTTTCTTGAATAATCACATTCTACTTAATTAACTAGGGGTTTTCACGTGCTAACTTTCCAATTATGCATATAACCATGGAGTTAACTTTCAAGTCACTAATCCATAAACAACATATGTTTCAAGTTTTATTTAGTTCTTAAACATACCAACTATTCAACCAATTTTCATTAAGTCGAATACCATACCAATAATAAAAATCTCATTTCCTCAACAACTCACAAGTTATCCCAAGCTCATCAATTCAATGCCTTAGTCAATTTCAATCCCACTTATTCACTTAAGTTCATTCACAATGAAATTCTCACATTCTGATTACCTTTCACAAGATTGACAATGTCAAAATTTTAAATCACCTATGTTAGTCATGGAATCGCCCGTCATCCCTCACTAATATATATATTGTTCAAGTGTTTCATATTTACCACCACGTTCCAACATTTTATTTAATTATCATGAAGCCAATTCATGGTTCGTTGTGTCCCAAAGTTTAAGCCCTTCCACAAGTATCTCAATATTCAACTTTCTAACCCATCTTCAAGGGTTGAAAACTTTACTACAATCACCACTTAGGTTCTTTCCAAATGCTTTCCTAAATGTCCAAATTAACTAACCGTATATTAATTAAGCTTCGACAACTCACCAAGTTTCGTAATTTTACTTTGGATTTGATCTACCAATCATCTATCAACAAAACAATTAGTTTAATTAATTATCCTAAGATCTCTATTTCACTATTATATGAAAATTCCCCAACATCAACTTCTTTATACTCAATTCATCAACTCATGACTTCAAACTGGGATTCAACCAAAACTCTCACAATTTTAGTTTAAGCAAACAATTTGAACTCAAACTTTCAAATCTTTAAGTCACCAGGTTTAAGTTACTGATTCCAAGTTCTGTTTACTCTCTTAGAATTTTAACTCAATAAGCTCCAAGCTTACCATTAATCATGAATTTTATCTTCAACCCGCACACTAACAAGTTATTTGGGCACGTAGTTCATCAAGTTAATTCCATCTCAATGCCTTGCCCAATTCTCATATGACTAAGTCCAATGTACAATGTCAACTAAACTCTATCAAATTCAGGGGTTAACTTCACATTTTAAACTTTTCTTGACTTTTTAATTTACAACTTCTAAAGTTACCAAACCCTAGTGTTCGCATTCATACACCTACCTTAAAGTGTCTTCCAATCACGATGAATCCAAATTGATTAGCCCTCAAAGTTGTCAAGATTTAACTTTAGTCACTCAAAAAGTTTAGGATTTCTTAGTTTAACAATCAAAATCAACATAATTCAACGCAAACCACTGAGATTAGTTAAAATTCTACCTTGCGTAGCTTTAAAGCTTCAGGATTTGCTCAATCTCGTCACCTAGGGTTTCAGCTAGAAGGAATTCAGATCTTGGTTGCTCAGTTATGATGATCCTATTGAATGATGCTTGAACCCTCCTCTGTGGCGTCAAATTTGATGGCTTGATTCACTAATTTTAGAGCTCTGATGTGCAAACAATGGTGGATAATAATAACAGAGGAGAAGGAGAAATAAGGTGCAGGTTAGGGGTGGGTCCAAGGGTGTTTTTGTTCTTAATCTTAATGTGAATCCATCATCTTTTTGAAGAAATTAAGGGCTGAGATATAAACTCATACAAGAATCAAAGAAGAAAAGCTCTACAGAAAAAAGGGGAGGAAAGAGAATCGAAGGCGTCGGCGCCGCTGGTGGTGTTTTTAGAGCACCCCTCTTCCTTTTGTTTTACTTTCTTTCACATGTCTCCTAGAAAATGCCAAGACTCCACCTTGAGATCATATTCCCATGGAGGCAACATAAGTCAAAATAGAAAAGAAAGGAGGTTGAAGATGCGGCGAGAATGGGAGAAGCCATAGGCAGTGCCAGAGCTTGCGATGGTGGCTGGTTGTGGCGTGCGTCGCGCTTGTTACCTCTCTGTTTCTCTCTCGACTTCTCTCTCGCTCAGTTTCTCCAGAAACATCTTATCTTCGGCTGAGATGTATTTTTCCCCTTTTTCTCTTCTTTTTTTTTTTTGCTAGAACTCTCTAGAATCCCCTAAACTTAATTCATTTTATTTATTTTATAATCTTTTATACCACTAACTCCATAATTCAGCCTCAATTTAATTTTAATTAAGTCTAACTTTATATTATTAAATTTTTGGACCCCACAAAAATAAATCACAAATTGTTCCCGGTACTTTTATTTACGTTGAAATAATTAATCAATTAAATAAAAACATACCAGGTCGCCCCAAAATTACCCCAAAATTAATATTTTAACCTTAAATTAATTTAAAATTTTATATTTTTGAATAGTACTGAAATTCACAATTATCTCCGAATTAAAATTCCCGAACCCCCGTGCCCAATAGCGGTCCATACGACATGTGTAAAATTTTTAATGAGTCTACTGGTCGCATATATATATTAATTACATATGCACAATGCAATATCACATATTTAAATATTTATCACATAAATATTTAATTTTAAAAATTAAAATGGGTCCAAGTTTCACATAATCCATCAACCTTCAAGTTACAAAGCCATAACTTCCCCTTATATATCTCAATTTCTACATATCAAGCCGTCACTATGGATCGAAACCAAACAACCCACATATTAGTTAGGATTTTACTTAAATTTTCTAAAAATATTAGGAATTCATGGGATTAATTACTAAGATCAACAGAAATCATAGCCAAACATCAAAATTAGTCAATATCCTACCTCTTGAAGCTTCAATGTGTTGAATTTTCGCCAAGAAATGGATCCCTAGAATTTTGGTTAGCAAGGGTTTTCGGCTCGTTGATGCTTTAAGATGATGCTCTCAATGGATGACACTTGAATCTCGCAAAAATCCCTAACCCCAGGTTTTAGCCACAAAGCGATTTGAGTTCTGGATGATCCAAAGTGTTGCAATCGTTGTGGGTGTTGGAGGCAAAACTTCCAAGATAATTATTTTTATAAACAATTTTTCGATAAAAATAACTGGACATGCAATTGCCAAAACGGGCTCTAGATAAAACTTTTTGATGTCGAATGATCAAAACCTGCCCCTGCATTTTCCGCCACTGTTTTGACCCAATTTTTTCATATTTATAAACAGTATTTTAAGGTATGTTTACTTCTATTTTATGCCTAAAAATGCTCAAAAAATAGTCCCAAAAACGTCCCAAAAAATCATCAAAACCTCCCTCGAACTGCTACCGGCAAAGCCGCCGGTGGTGGCTATTTTTATTTATTTTTTACGGCTATTTTCAAACTTATTTTGCTACTATTTTTAATGCATAAAACCTACATAAACTTACCGAAAAAATTTGTTTCCAAACCATTGAAAAAATTACCGCGATCCGTGGCCCGAAACACCCGAAATCACAGCCGGTGCCGTCACCCGTTCTTCGTGTTCTTGGATATTCAACATATTCTTAAATATTCTAAACGAACATTTAAAAATAAATAAAAGCTTTTACATCGAAACCTATGTCCCGTAAGCTCACATTCAATCTAAAAAACTTAAACTACCACGATCAACCCTCGTGATTAAAAAATTAAATATAATCATCATTCAAACCATTCAATCAAACATGAATAAAAAGATGATCATAAAATCGAGATTATAACGCCTGCAAAATAAAGTTGTCACAATTCTAAATCTACTCGGGCCCTCGATAAACTGTAAACAAAAAATAAAACGGCTTTGATATCAATTATTGGAGGCAAAACTACAAAGATCATTGTTTTTATAAACGATTTTTTGATAAAAACAACTGGATTGGCAATCGCCAAAACAGGCTCTAAATAAATTTTTTTAATGTCGAACGATCAAAATAAAACCCGTACCACAACAGTTAAATTATAAGAATAACTTTTTGGTCGATTCTCCAACTACGAACTTTTGATTCCGAGTTAAAACTCTTGTTAAACCTTCTACTGTATTTTCTTATGCGATTCTCGAACGTAGTGTGGGCTACGATCCTTCGAAAACTCATACCGACAGAACCTGGTCAACCTTAGTCTTGAAGATGAATTATTAATTTGGTTCAGTATACCCGCATATTTATAGGGCTACAGCAGGAGCCTGTGGCGTAATTATAATAAAGGTTTCTAGTGTAACTCAGATACGTTTTCAGTGGTTTTCACAATTATGCAAACCTCTCATAGGTATCTGTAATTATGAAAACCTTGTAGGGGTTTCGGCAATTATCATAAAATACTAAATTACAGTTCATACCACTAAAGAACTATAACTGTACTCTAAGCCATAATCTTAAGACCATCTTGTATTGAGCTCCTGTTATTAAATTCTAAACTTATCTCCCCACGTTAAAATTTTCGATACCCACAAATTAAATTTAGTTACTGAAATTTAATTTAATCGACATCTTTAACTTTTTTAAGCCCTTCTGCTTAACTGATCTAATCACCGGATAATAAAATTCACCTGCAGGGTTTGGCTTGGTCAAAACTTATAAGCTTCCTTAAGGGGGTATTGTCAATTCCGAACTATGGAGATGTGAATTCCGTCAATAATTAATATTCACCATATAATTAATATAGCTATCCAACTCACCGGGAATATAGACCCCTATAAAATCGCACTATCTATTGAATCTAAATAATGAGTATTAAATATACGCAAATAATTAATTATTACAGGATTAAGAGCACAAGCACTCTCATAATAAACTTGGAGTTTGAATTAATTTATATAGTCAATATAAAATTAATTATCTCAATGTGTCCCGTTCAATAGACACAAAGTGTACTAGAATGGAGAGTCGGAACAATAGATAATGCTATTATATGTTCCCCGTAATCAAGACAGATTACTAAAACTCTGTACTACAGTTGCACCGATGGAATGTCTATTTCCATCTAAACTATGAACAAATACTTATATTCTGCAAGAATTAATAATCTGGTCTTCTGTGTGCATGCTATACTCTACATACCAGATTAAATACTGTACAAAATAAAGAATATCTATGCATAGCATTTAAAGAAATGATATTGTATACATTACTCATTAAGATTCTCATAAAATAAAAAATTAATTTTATTAAAATAAAATTTAATACTAAAACCAATATAAAATTCATATTTTTTAGTATACAATCCTAACAATGGAAACCTTGAATCTTAACCGGTGAAGCCCAATTTGGATCGGAGGTTCATTAATTTTAGAGAGAAGATGAAGGCTTTGGGCTCTTGTGATCATGGCCATGGAAGGAAAAAAAAAAGAAAGAAAGAAAGAAAGAAACTTAAGAGAGGGAGATAATGAAGTTGCCGCCGGATAAGGGGAGATCATTGGGCATTGTTTTTTTGTCTTACTCCCTTTTTCTCAATCTTTCCATGGCCTTCTCCCATGGGGAAAGAAAAAGAACAAGGAATTGGGAAATGGGAAAAGAAGACGGCGCTGGGGTGTGGGTGGGCTTGGGGTTTATTTTTGTTTCCTTCTTCTTTCATTTTTTTTTCTTTCTTTTTTTTTTCTTTGCCTCATTTTTCTCAAATCTTCTAGAAGACTCCATGAATTTAATGTATTTATATATAATAACTTAACTCATACTGCTTTAATTTTCTAACTAATTTTAGCCAAATTCCAATATACATTACTAACGCATTATTTTTTATTATATATTGCTATATTAATCTAGAACATCTCATTAAGCAAATTAAATATAGAAATAGATATCATATTTTCAATTCTCTTCATTTTAATCTCTCACTCTAACTTAAATAAATTTCAAATTACATAATTAAAATCTTTAGTCTTCTCGGAGTTAATCATAAATTAAAATCTCAGGGTATCCACTCGTACCAGCCACATACAACATGCATTATTAATAATCATAAATCATCTCCACGAATGTAATTATATTGAAATAATTAATAAATAAATAATAATGAGCCGGGTCGCTACAACCTTCCCTCCTTAAGAAATTTCGTCACCGAAATTCAGTACTAGGTCTTGTACTAACAATCTTTTCAATTATCATCAGAGTTTAACTCATACTACCGAGTCATGTTCCCCTAACCCATACCCCAATCCTGGCTACGGCCTCACTCCAGCATTATGGTCATAACTTCCATACAATAGGAATTATAAATTTATCAATGCAAAATTCAATATAACATTTTCTCGCAAGAGGATATTCATGTACTTTCTTCCGACACTTAGCATTCTAAAATCACCTAACACATAGGTAACAATTAAAGCACTATTCACATACCGATGTGAACCCTTAGAAATGACACATTAATCTGGGTAACTAATCCAAATTTCTCATAGAAAGAATGCCGACTAAATGCTTTTCTATTTCAAACCCCAGAATAGTTAACTGGATGCCCAAAGGCAAGTCACCTCATTCCCAGGATTCAACCTCCATACTCACATAAACACATAGCACACGCAAGATAATTTATTCGCACATCTATGCAAACACACAATTTATGCCATGTTGTGGTGCCTATAATAATCAAATAAGCCACACACAAAGATCATCACCTATAGCTTATAAGTATTCAAATCTAGAGTTCTGATACAATTTTGTCAAGCCCCAAACCCAGGTCACGTGAACTCAACCCGCTATTTCTAATCAAATGTCAATTGAATGGGAATCCTCGTAAAATTTCACATTTTTTTAGTCTCAATGTTTCATTTCTGTGGCAAACTGCTCGATCGGTTTGTCGAGTGGTCTAACTCTGACCTCTATTTCTCAAGCCTTGTTCCACAACTTAAGCTTCCCAACTTTAACTCTTTAGTATATGTGAACGGTTATTATCCTTCTTCAAAACTCAAAATATTCTAAGTATATTTCGTTAAAATTTTGGTAGAGTTTTTTTCTGTTTTTTAGACTATCTCAAATTATTTATCAACCTGTCAAACTCAAATAACAACTTATACTTAGCCTCAACCTGGATCTCAACCCACAATCATAGTTACAATTATTTACTAGCCACATTCTCCATATCATTATGTGCGTATTCATTTTCCAAATGAAAGTCCACAACATTAAGAAACTTACATGCATGTTAACCATTAATTCATGCATCTCAAATTCAGTTCATTTCTCACAATGATTACGTTCATCCAAGAGATACCCTTTTTCTTTTTTTCTTAAACATTTCATAGCATAATTCTTATAAGAAAATACTCATAATATTACTACATATTTATGATTGTCGCATTCTTCCCACCGTTTTCCTAACATCTTTACAAGTACAAAACAAGTAATATACAGTTCTGAATTCACAAAACTTAAACACAAACATAAATATACAATCTTCTCCATCAATACTCAATCTAGGCTAAAACATCTCTGTTAGCATTTCACATCATTTGAACCTGTAAAAAGATTTGTAACTACAAACGTGAGCCAAAACTTGTAGGATAATGACTAAAAATGATGTAATGCATAATATGTGAGGTGTGAGTGGATGTCATTATGCAATAACAACCCACACATTTTCATAACCGAATAATAACTCACATTCACTCTTCTTGTTTTAAAGGAATTATTCTCCCATTCTTGCTCATCTATCTTTACATAACCAATTTCTTTCTTTCAATTTCACCATTTTTGTGTATGTCATCCATATTCCATATGTCGTTAGTTAAGATCTTATATATGATTTTTATTCCCATTACATTATTTTCTTATCCCATTTAACCCGTTATACCTGCACAGACCTGATATCCCAACATTTGTAGTTTAACCATCACAATTTCTCACTTTGTAATCTAGTTCTCATATACGGTTCCTAACTGAGTTCCTTTGTTTCAATTTTCACTTAGTTAATTTAATTTGTTCCCAAAATTCATACTTTTCATTATCCATTTCATTTAACCATGAGATGGTTAAATTCCTATTTATTCATCTTTATTCTAGTTTCATCCTCTTTTATTCTCATTTCATGTTCTTTCAAAATTAGTTTTTTTTTATTTCATTACTCAAATACCGAACCAATGTAGGGTGCAGCTTATAGAAACCCCTCCTTATTCCCCAAACAGGTTTGAAGAAACTATTGGATAATAGATAGCTCTATAACCCACCACTACAATCATCTGGAACCAACGTCAGGTGCAGCTTATAAAAATCCATTCCTATTCCCCTAACTAGCTACATGAAATCATTGGGTAATAGATAGCATTATAACTCATCACGACAATCACATTCTCAATTTTCGGGGACTAACCTAAGGAAAATGACACCCAGCTTGTGCAAGTTTGCGATTTTTCGCCATGGAGCTAGTCAAGCCCAACTTATCACATCCACAATCATCGATTCCAAATTCAATTTACCGCTCATTACAAGTTAACATTGGGTTTTCAACTTACATAAGTCTCTTTCACAACTAAACTCTATGTTCACAAGTCATACACATTTATTTCATTTACAATATTTGATTATCCATTAATAAATCAGAAGTCCAATCAATCACGGGTTCCTTTCCCAATCAAAATTTCACAAACATTTATTTCCAACCCACATTCTTTATCCGTTGCATTATATCACATTTCAATTCAATACCATCAGTTACAAACACGTTTTCATAGGTTTATATGTCACCATTTTTCCCTGAAAGTCCCAAATGTAAGCCCAACATTGTTTCTCCTATTAATTATCTTCAAGCTATTCCATTTTAGTCACTCTTTCAGTTATTCGCATTAATATTGCAAGGATTCGTCATTCATTAATCTTCAATTGTTCAAATAAATTTTGCAATTCCAATTGTCAACTTTTGAGTTATCCAATTACTTGTTTATGTTATCAATTGAACTACTGAGTTACTTTACAAATCACAAATCAACTAGTTATATAGTTCTAATAACTTATAAAATGTCTAGGTTAGTCACACTACCAAGTGTAGTAAAAGTCCCACACCTATTCATGAAGTTGTGTTTCATTACTATTTGTATAAGTCCCAATTTAATAATTTGATTCACTAATTAACTTAACTTCTATATATCGAGAGTTAGTTAAGAAAATAACCTTCACATAACAATTTAACAATTATGGTCCACTTACCACCTTTGGTTTATCTCATTAACTTATACACAAACACACAATATTTCATCATTTAACCACCATTCATTAATTCAATAACCCATGAGTTAAGTTCAATAATCAATCACTTAGGTTAAATCCCGAATCCCATTCAATTTGTCGTTGAATTAATCTCAAGTCAGTGATTGAGCTATCCATAGGTTAACTTCGAAATTTAGAGTTTATGCTTCAAATTATGCCACAAATCCACTATATT
Organism: Heliamphora exappendiculata; assembly: GCA_034768845.1. Lineage (NCBI taxonomy): Eukaryota > Viridiplantae > Streptophyta > Magnoliopsida > Ericales > Sarraceniaceae > Heliamphora > Heliamphora exappendiculata. The sequence continues at coordinate 53,492 of JAOTRH010363411.1, read as the reverse complement.
AAGTTGAGATTTCAAACTTCATTTAATCAACTCTTGAATAATTCACATTTCAATAGTTTAGCGATTTAAACGTAAATGCCACGCCATAATGATTCAGCCCATCAAGTAATTTGAGGGTTATGAAATTAAAGCTTCCCAACCACATAACTAGGATTTACTTCAAATAATTATTCAATTTCTAATTTAGTTATAATTTCAATCTTTAATTCATACATTGCTAAGTTACAAAACCCAAGCCATAGTTCAATGCTTCAACTTCAACAATTCAACACCCAACCATTCCGCTAAATTTTAATTAAACCTAGACAAATAAACTATGAGTTAAATAGGTTTTTGGTAAACAACCTAAGTTTCATACATAAACTATAAATCTAACCTCCCAATCATCATCCAACAAGATTTAAGTTTAAATTCCAAAACATCACTCAATTGATTTTTGAATTAACTCAATTCTATGGTTCACCCAATCACACATAAGATATCCAAAACCACCGATTGAAACTCAATTTCCATGAAGTTCAAATATTTCAATTATATAACCTATGATTTATATACACCAACTTCCCAAACTTTACGAATTTGGCAAGCATTTAATCTTCAAATATCGAAATAATAAGTTAAATAGTTCTAACATTTCATTAAATCCTCTACATATGATCACTTAGTGAAAACTTTACTACAATCACCACTTAGGGTCTTTCGAAACAATTTCCTAAATGTCCAAATTAATTAACCGTATGTTAATTTAGCTTCGACAACTCACCAAGTTTCGTAATTTTACTTTGGATTTGATCCACCAATCATCTATCAACAGGACAATTAGTTTAACTAATTATCCTAGGATCTCTATCTCACCATTATATGAAAATTCCCCAACATCAACTTCTTTTTACTGAATTCATCAACTCATGACTTCAATCTGGGATTCAACCAAAACTCTCACAATTTAAGTTTAAGCTATCAATTTGAACTCAAACTTTCAAATCTTTAAGTCACCAGGCTTAAGTTACTGATTCCAAGTTCCATTTACTCTCTTAGAATTTTAACTCAATAAGCTCCAAGCTTGCCATTAATCATGAATTTTATCTTCAACCCGCACACTAACAAGTTATTTGGGTCACGTAGTTCATCAAGTTAATGCCATCTCAATGCCTTGCCCAATTCTCATATGACTAAGTCCAATGTACAATGTCAACTGAACACTATCAAATTCAGGGGTTAACTTCACATTTTAAACTTTTCTTAACTTTCAAATTTACAACTTATAAAGTTACCAAACCCTAGTGTTCGCATTGATACTCCTCCCTTAAAGTGTCTTCCAATCATGATGACTCCAAATTAATTAGCCCTTAAAGTTGTCAAGATTTAACTTTAGTCACTCAAAAGTTTAGGATTTCTTAGTTTAACAATCAAAATAAACATAATTCAACGCAAACCACTAAGATTAATTAAAATTCTACCTTGTGTAGCTTTGAAGCTTTAGGATTTGCTCAATCTCGTCACCTAGGGTTTCGGCTAGAAGGAATTCGGATATGGGTTGCTCAGTTATGTTGCTCCTTTTGAATAATGCTTAAACCCTCCTCTACGACGTCCAATTTGATGGCTTGATTCACCAATTTTAGAGCTTTGATGTGCCAACAATGGTGGATAATAATAACAGAGGAGAAGGAGTTGTAAGGCGCGGGTTGGGGGTGGGTTTAAAGGTGTGTTTGCTCTTAATCTTAATGTGAATCCATCATCTTTTTGAAGAAATTAAGGGTTGAGATATAAACTCATACATGAATCAAAGAAGAAAAGCTCTACAGAAAAAAGGGGAGGGAATAGAATCGAAGGCGTCGACGCCGCTGGTGGTGTTTTTAGAGCACCACTCTTCCTTTTGTTTTACTTTCTTTCACATGTCTTCTAAAAAATGCCAAGACTCCACCTTGAGATCATATTCCCATGGAGGCAACATAAGTCAAAATATAGAAGAAAGGAGGTTGAAGATGCGGCGAGAATAGGAGAAGCTATAGGCGGCGCCAGAGCTCGCGGTGGTGGCTGGTTGTGCCGTGCGTCGCGCTCGCTACCTCTCTTTTCTCTCTCAACTTCTCTCTCACTCAGTTTCTCCAGAAACATCTCAGCTTCGGCTGAGATGTATTTTCCCCCTTTTTCTCTTTTTTTTTGCTAGAACTCTCTAGCATCCCCTAAACTTAATTCATTTTATTTATTTTATAATCTTTTATACCATTAACTCCATAATTCATCCTCAATTTGATTTTAATTAAGTCTAAATTTATATTATCAAATTTTTGGACCCTACAAAAATAAATCACAAATTGTTCCCGGTACTTTTGTTTACGTTGAAATAATTAATCAATTAAGTAAAACACGAACCAGGTCGCTACAAAATCATCCCAAAATTAATATTTTAACCTTAAATTAATTTAAAATTTTATATTTTTGAATACTACTGAAATTCCAAATTATATCCGAATTAAAATTCCCGAACCCCTGTGCACAAGGGCGGTCCCAATGGCACGTGTAAAATTTTTAACAGGTCTACTGGTCACATATGTATATATATATATATATATATTAATTACATATGCACAATGCAATATCTCATATTTAAATATTTATCACATAAATATTTAATTTTAAAAATTAAAATAGGTCTAGGTCTCACATAATCCATCAACCATCAAGTTACAAAGCCATAACTTCCCCTTATATATCTCAATTTCTAAATATCAAACCATCACTATGGATCGAAACCAAACAACCCACATGTTAGTTAGGATTTTACTTAAATTTTTTGAAAATTTTAAGAATTCATGGGATTAATTACTACGATCAACCCAAATCATAGCCAAACGTCAAAATTAGTCAATATCCTACCCCTTTAAGCTTCAATGTGTTGAATTTTTGCCAAGAAATGGAACCCTAGAATTTTGGTCAGCAAGGGTTTTCAGCTCGTTGATGCTTTAAGATGATGCTCTCAGTGGATGACACTTGAATCTCGCCAAAATCGCTAACCCTAGGTTTTGGCCACAAGGCCATTTGAGTTCTAGATGATCCAAAGTGTTTCTCTTGTTGTGGGTGTTGAACGTAAAACTGTCAATATCATTATTTTTGTAAACAATTTTTTGATAAAAATAACTGGACGGGCAATTGCCAAAATGGGTTCCAGATAAAACTTTTTGATGTCGAACGATCAAAACTTGCCGCTACTTTTTCTGCCACTGTTTTGACCCAATTTTTTCATATTCCTAGATAGTATTTTAAGGTATGTTTACTGTTATTTTATTCGTAAAAAATGCTTTAAATAGTCTAAAAAATGTTTCAAAAAATCATCAAAACTTGCCTCGAACTGCTGCCGACAAAGCCGCCGGTGGTGGCTATTTTTATTTATTTTTACAGCTATTTTCAAACTTATTTTGCTACTATTTTTAATGCATAAAACCTACAGAAACTTAGTGAAAAAAATTTGTTTTCAAACTATTGAAAAAATTACCGCGATCCGTGGCCTGAAACACCCGAAACCACAGCCGGTGCCGCAGCCCGTTCTTCGTGTTCTTGGATATTCAACCTATTCTTAAATATTCTAAAGTAATATTTAAAAATTAATAAAAGATTTTACATCGAAACCTATGTCCCATAGACTCACATTCGATCTAAAAAGCTTAAACTACCACGATCAACCCTCGTGATTAAAAAATTAATTATAATAATCATTCAAACTATTCAATCAAATATGAACAAAAAGATGATCATAAAATCGAGATTATAACGCCGGTAAAATAAAATTAGCACAATTCTAAATCTACCCGGCCCCTCGATAAACTGTAAATAAAAAATAAAATTGCTCTGATACCAATTATTGGAGGCAAAACTGCAAATATTATTATTTTTGTAAACGATTTTTCGATAAAAATAACTGGATGGGCAATCTCCAAAACAGGCTCCAAATAAATTTTTTTAATGTCGAACGATTAAAATAAAATATGTGCCACAACAGTTAATTTATAAGAATAACTTTTTGGTCGATTCTCCAACTACGAACTTTTAATTCTGAGTTGAAACTCCTGTTAGACCTTCTACTGTACTCTCTTATGCGATTCCCGAATATAGTGTGGGTTACGATCCTTCGAAAACTCGTACCGACAGAACCTGGTCAACCTTAGTCTTAAAAACGAGTTATTAATTTGGTTTAGCATACCCGCATATTTATAGGGCTACAGTAAGAACATGTGGAGTAATTATAATAAAGACTTCTAGTGTAACTCAGATACGTATTCAGTGATTTTCGTAATTATGCAAACCTTTCAGTGGTATCTGTAATTATAAAAATCTTGTAGCAATTTCTACAATTACCATAAAATACTAAATTACAGTTCATACCACTAAAGAACTATAACTGTACTCTAAGCCATAATCTTATGACCATCTTGCATTGAGCTCCTGTTATTAAATGCTTAATTCATCTCCCCACAGTAAAATTTTTGATATACACCAATTAAATTTAGTTACTGATAATTTAATTTAATCGACATTTTTAAATTTTTTAAACCCTTCTGTTTAACTGATCTGATCGCCGGATAATAAAATTCACTTGTAGGGTTTGGTCTGGTCAAAACTTATAAGTTTCCTTAAGGGGGTGTCGTCAATCCCGAACTATCGAGATATGAATTCCGTCAATAATTAATATTCACCATATAATTAATATAGCTATCCAACTTACCGGGAATATAGACCCATATAAGATCGCACCTTCTAATGAATCAAAATAACGAGTATTAAATATACGCAAATAATTAATTATTACAGGATTAAAAACATAAGTACTCTCATAATAATCTTGGAGTGTGAATTAATATATACAGTCAATATAAAATTAATTATCTCAATGTGTCCCGTTCAATTGACACAAAGTGTACTAGAATAGATAGTCGAAACAATAGATATTGCTATTATCTGTTTCCCGTAATCAAGACAGGTTTACTAAAATACTTATACTCCGCAAGAATTAATAATCGGGTCTTCTGTGTGCAGGTTGTACTCTACATACCAGATTAAATACTGTACAGAATAAAGAACATTTATGCATAACATTTGAAGAAATAATATTGCATATATTACTCATTAATATTCTCATAAAATAAAAAAATTAATTTTATTAAAATAAAATTTAATACTAAAATTAATATAAAATTCATAATTTTTAGTATATAATCATAACAATGGAATCTTGAATCTTAACCGGTGAAGCCAATTTGGATCGAAGGTTCATTAATTTTAGAGAGAAGGTGAAGGCTTTGGGCTCTTATGATCATGGCCATGGAAGGAAAAAAAAAAAGAAAGAAAGAAACATAAGAGAGGGAGAGAATGAAGTTGCCGCCGGATAAGGGGAGATAGGGGAGATCGTTGGGTTTTTTTTTTTTTTGTCATACTCCCTTTTTCTCGGTCTTTCCATAGCCTTCTCCCATGGTGAAACAAAAAGAACAATGAATTAGGGAATGGGAAAAGAAGACGGCGCTGTGGTGCGGGTGGGCTTGGGGTTTATTTTTGTTTTTTTCTTCTTTCATTTTTTTTTCCTTCTTTCTTTTTTTTTTCTTCGCCTCATTTTTCTCAAATCTTCTCGAAGACTCCAAGAATTTAATGTATTTATATATAATAACTTAACTCATATTGCTTTAATTTTCTATATAGTTTTAGCCTAATTCCAATTTGCATTACTAAGGCATTATTTTTTATTTTATATATATATTGCTAGATTAATCTAGAACATCCCATTAAGCTAATTAAATACACAAATAGATATCATATTTGCAATTCTCTTCATTTTAATCTCACTCTAACTTAAATAAATTTCAAATTACATAATTAAAATCTTTAGTTGTCTCGGAGTTAATCTTAAATTAAAATCTCGGGGTATCCACTCGTACCAGCCACATACTGTTGTAAGCAATATTGCCAAGATCATTATTTTTGTAAAACGATTTTCAGTAAAAATAAACTGGACGGGCAAACGCCGAAACGGGTTTCAGATAAAAATTTTGATGTCGAACGATCAAAAATAAACCCGTCCAACGAAAGTTAATTTAGATGAATAGCTCTTATCGATCTAATCTTCAACTATGACTTAATTCCGAGTTGAAACTCCAGTCAGATCTTCTACTGTAATCCCTTACGCGATCCTCGAACGTAATGTGGGCTACAATCCTCCAACAACTTGTACCGGCAGAACCCCGATATAATTTAGTTTTTGAAAGACAAAAATAATATCTCAATGATAATGATATATGAACTATCTTTTTCAAGCTGGTTCAGCCTACCCGCGTATATATAGAGCTACAGCAGGGATCTGGAGAGTAATTATGAGTAAGACTTCTAGTATAACACAAATATCTACCAGCGATTTCTACAATTAAAGAAAGACACATAGAGATATCTGCAATTATGGAAAATCAGCAGCAGTTTCTGCATTTTCCATAAAACAATGAATTATAGTTCATACCACTAAAGAACTATAATTGTACTTTAACCTACATTATCAAGACCTTGCATTGAGCTCCTGTTATTAAATGTTTACCATTTTTCCCCACGTTAAGATTTTCGATACCCGTCAATTAAATTTAATTATTGATAATTTAATTTAATCGGCATCTTGATATTTCTTAAACCCTTTCGCTTAACTTATTTGATCGCCGGATAATTAAATCCACCTACAGGGTTTAGCCCGGTCAAAACTTATAAATATCCTTAAGGGGGTATCGTCAATCCCGATCATTCGAAACGTGAATTCCGTCAATAATTAATATTTTTCATATAAATAATACCGCTATCCAACTCACCGGAAATATAAATCCATATAAGATCGCACCCTCTAATGAATCAAAACAACGAATATTAAATATATATAAATCAATAATTATTTTAGGATTAAGAGGATAATCACTATTCATAATAACCTTGGAGTGTGAATTAATTTATATAGTCAGTAGTCAGTACTAAATTAATTACCCCAAATGTCCCGTTTAATACGCGCAAAGTGTACTGGCACAGAGAGTCGAAACAATAGACGACGTTATTATCTGTTCCCCGTAACCAAGACAGACCTACTAAAACTCTGTGCCACAGTCGTACCGATGGTATGTCCATTTCCATCTAAACTGTGAACATAAAAGTTATATTCTGCAGGAACCTAAAATCTGGTCTTCTGTGTGTAAGTCGTACTCTACACACCAGATTAAATACTATATAAAATATCGGACATCCACGCATATCCAAGAAATGATACACATACATTGCTCATAAAGATTCTCATAAAATGGCAAACTAATTTTATTAAAATAAAATTAAATACTAAAAATATAGTTTTCAGTATACCAACCCTAACAATCACCCACTTACACTCAAAATCATACTGTCGTATATCTGACTCCCATGCCCTCTAATGACTATCAAAAGTCTTAGCCGGTAAGCTCTTTGTAAAAGATCTGCAAGGTTGTCTCCTGATGTAAGCTCTATGTCTGACTAGAATTCTGAGTCTGTGTACCCCAAAAGGTACTAGACTGTCTACCTGGTAAACCAACATATAATTCTTAGTCCTTTTTAGGTACTTAATTATATTATTCACCGCAATCCAATACTCCTGCTCTGGGTTAGACTGATATCTACTAACCATGCCAACAGCAAAGCAGATGTCGGGTCTAGTGTAAAGCATAACATACATGAGGCTTCCTACTGCCAAAGCATAAGGATCTGCCTTCATCTTCTCTATCTCATTAGGTATCTTAGGACACTGATCCTTAGATAGAGTGATTCCTTACCTGAAAGGAAAAAACCCTTTCTTGAAATCCTGCATGCTAAAACGAGCAAGGATATCATTGATATACTTCGCTTGTGATAAGCTCAGCATCTTTTATTTCTGATCTCGCATAAGCTTAATCCCAAAGATGTGACTGGCTTCTCCCAAGTCCTTCTTATCGACCTGTCCAGATAATCGTACTTTAACCGTAGAATATGCCTCCACATCATTTCTGATGAGCAAGATATCGTCTACATAAAGTACTAAGAAGATCACCACGCTTTCGTCGCGCTTCTTGTACACACAGGACTCGTTCGAACTTCGATCAAAACCATAAAATTTTATAGCTTGATTAAATCGAGTGTTCTAAGACCTCGATGTCTGCTTAAGTTCATAAATAGATTTCTTAAGCTTACACAACATGTGCCCCTAGTCCTTTGTAACGAATCCGTCTGGTAGATACACTCGTCAAGACTTTCGTTTTAGGAAAGCTGTCTTAACGTCCAATTGCCAGATTTTGTAATCAAAATGAGCGGCTATGGATAAGAGAATCTAGATAGACTTAAGTATGGCTACAGTCGAAAAGGTTTTCTCATACTCGATCCCTTCTTTCTGAGTGAACCATTTAGGAATAAGCCTAACTTTGAATGTTTTAACCTTCCCGTCTACTCCTCTCTTCCTCTTGTAGATCCACTTGCATCCAATGAGTTTTATCCTTTTGGGTGGTTCTACAAGTTTCAAGACCTGATTAAAATACATAGATTTCATCTCTAAATTTATAACCCTTTTCCAAAGATCTGCATCTTTGTCTTGTAGTGTTTCATTGTAGTTACAAGGCTCGGTATCTAATTTTATCAGGATTCTGTCAAAAGACTCTCCCAAGAACATATACCGGTCAGATTGATAAATAACCCTCCCACAATGATGAGGCACTACCTGTATCTGTGTACTAGCATAAACTGGTTGTGCAAAATCTGAATCCTGTGCGTCAGCACGCTATTCTTGATTTACACATGTCCCGATAATCCTCCCACTACGACTAGGTAATGGAATATCAGTGACTTGTGATTCTATTTTCGTTCTACTAGTATTTTTTCTCAGTTATTCTAGAATAATTTTGCTTTTGGGCTTGTGATCTATAATATAATACTCTTTCAAGAATCGGGCATTGGTGCTAACAATGACCTTCTGATCCTTGGGATTATAAAATAGACCACCTTTCATTCCCCTAGGATACCCCACAAAGAAACAGACTTCTGTTATCGATTCCAACTTACCCGCATTCTCTTTCAGCATATGTGCTGGACACCTCCAAATTCGAATGTGTTTTAGATTACGTTTACGCCCGGTCCACAATTCAGTGGGAGTAGAAGGTATCAAGTTCAGAATATAAGCCGCTGTCTCTAAAGCGAGTCCCCAAAATGAATCTGGTAAAGCTGAATAACTTATCATTGACCTTACCATTTCCATAAGAGTCATATTCCTTCTTTCTACTACACCATTCTGTTGAGAAGTGCCAGGTGCAGTTAACTAGAATGTAATCCTCTCTGATGACAAGTAGTCCTTAAACTCTCCAAATATGTATTTTTCACCACGGTCGGATCGTAGTGATTTGATACTTTTACCCAGACGCTTCTCTGCCTCCGCCTTGAATTCTTTGAATTTCTCAAAACATTCAGACTTACGGTGTATCAGGTAAATATATCCATACCTTGAGTAGTCATCAATAAAACTGACGAAGTACTCAAAATCACCTCTAGCCCAAATTTATCATAGAACCACACACATCAGAATGAACTAGCTCCAACGGTTCTTTAGCTCTATAGCCTTTTGTCGAAAAATGCCTCTTGGTCATCTTACCCTCTAAGAAAGATTCACAGACTGGAAGTACCTCTACTTCTAATGAACTCAAAGGTTCATCTGCTACCAGTCTGTTTATCCTTTTTAGAATAATATGACCCAAGCGTAAGTTTCAAAAAAATGTTTGGTTCATTAAAGAAGGAAACTTTCTCTTATATGGTAATATAGATATATTATTCGTTTTAGTCAGTTACAGTGTAGGAGAGATTGGAGTAATAATATAAAGATCATCCACCAATGTACCATAACAGATAACCCATTTATTATGCTTAATAACCACAGACTTATTAAAATAAATAAAATATCCGTCTTTAACCAATCTAGAAACGAAAACTAAGTTCCTTCTAATGGCAGGTACATAAAGACAATCTCTCAATATTAAAACCCGATCTCTACCAAAACTGAGAGTGGCACCTCCTACTGCAACTGCTGTTACCTTTGTATTATTGCCCATATGTAGGTAAATCTCCCAATCACTAAGTTTATCGGGTTTCCTAGAACCCCTGCAATAAATTGTAGGTATAATTAGTGGCTCCCGTATCTACACACTAGGTACCGGTAGATAACACCGTTAAACATGTTTCAACAACCAGTGAACAGAAATTACCATACTTGTTCTGCCTTCTGAGACATACTGGACATAGCTTTTTTCAGTGTCGGGTCTGGTTGCAGTGAAAACATCAGCCTTTTGACTTTTTCACACCAGTTCGTGGCCTACTAACTACCCTAGAAATCGTGTCTCCCTATTTCTGAACCTTTTTTTTCTTTATGCCTTTCGGCCCCGAGGAAGAACATTTTTCGAAAACAGACACATTTTCTGGTAATGAAGGATTACCATTTGTAGTTAAAACTATATCCAAGTTACATTTCTAGTCAACAAAATTCAGTCTCGTAAGTTTGTTTTCTTTGAGTATTGAAGCAAGTGGGTTGAAATCTATTTTAATCTAGAGAATCACATAATTAAAAAAATCGTTAATTATGATGAGCCAAATTTTAAATTTATTTTAATTTGGTTCCATTTACCATTTTAAAATTAATTCGCCAGCAGCTTGGTAATCCGAGAATAGCATGCCACGATGGGTGGATGTCTACTATCCTTCATAAGACCAGACAAGTCAATTCTTTTTAACTTTACTATCTAGGCAACTGACCATACCAATTAAAATTAAATAACTGATATAGTTTCGGTCCAGCATATAATAGCAATGACTCAGATTAAGAGAATACTATTATATACAGCTAAGTATTAACCATCACTTAATCCCAAATTAATCACTTTGCAATGAACCCTTCAGATGAAAAAGTGATCCACGCTAACAATTATCCACAATTATCCCTAAAGGAGGTTTATACTGGCAATACCGCAATTAATCTGTCCGTTTGGAAGGAAGACCTTACTGTCAACACGTAGGGTTTAATTGCATCCCCTACAAACTGGTGATGGAGACCGTGGGATTTATCTGTGAACAAATTCTCTCTCCCACTTAGATTTTTAAAAAAAATTTAGGGTTATAAAAATCTATTTAATTAAAAAAAATTTATTAATTTCAAAAGTCACACGATCTGAAAGGATCAAACATCTTTTCGTGTACATAATTCCAAATATTCTGATTTATCAAACCATCTTTCGAAAGTCACACGATCTGAAAAAATTAAATATTTTTCCGTGCATACGATTCTAAAGATTCTGGTTTACCAAATCATCTTTTCGTGTTTAAATGCGTAGTAAATAAAATTTAATAAATGCACAGTTTTTCCTCCAGCTTTTCACCTAAGATATTGATTAAAGGTATTTATTTATTTTATTTTTCGTTCTACATTTTTTAAAAAATAATAATTTATTTTGATTAAACACTTTTTCATTTAATTAATTCAAAATTCAGAATTAATTTCCATATTTTTTTAAGATATTCGATTTTTTTAAAAAAATTATCTTAAACGTGATATTTTATAAAAAAATAAAATATCTAAAGTTCTTTCATTTAATTAAAATTAATTAATTTTAAAAAAATTTATTTTATTTTTTCTTACAAAATATTTTAATTTAAACTGAATATTCAAATTAATTAAATTAACATGATAAAGAAAACTAATATATATCATCCACGCAGTTAATATATAAAAATAAATTAAATGCAAGATAAATAAAAATATCTCGATTTTATGATCCATCTGAAACTCTAAAAAGTTTCAGTCTCCTGTTCTTAAAAAGATAAATTGCTTGTATTCTAATAATATTAAGATTATTTTATTCTATTTGATAAATTATATCAGAAAAATTAAACCAATCATAACATCCTGTGCACCACTGTTTGCTTCAGTTTGGGAAACCAATCCAGCAAATCAAGCAAACCAATCTAGCGCCTGTTTGGACTGAAAAACTGATGCGCCAATGCTTGGAATCCTTTTGGAATTAAAAACCCACTGAAGCCTGGAAGCTTGGAAACCGGCTACTGCTTGCGCCTGTTTGGATAAAAAAACTGCTTGGAACTTGCTCCACCTTGGCGCAACAGTGCGCCTGGTACCTTGCTTTTTTTTGTGCTTGGATGACTTTGGGAACCGAAAACCACCTATTTGGGAATCCCAAGCCACAGTTTGTGTGCAAGGGAATTGCCTATGATTTGTAATTGCGCCACTTGGGATCAACACACTATTTTGGAGATAGCGCCGCCAAACCGCTGCTGCACAGAAGCTTTTTTTCTTTTCTTTTTGCTTCGAAAAAAATACTCAAGCAGATTCAGCGCCTGTTTCTTTTCAATCTTCAAAGCCAAAAGTTTGGCTGTATTGGAATTGCTGCGTTTCAGTCACCACAGTCTTGGACGCTGTTGGATTGGCGCCGTTGGCTTTTGGAAAACCAGTGTTGTTGTTTGTGAGCTTGCGCCAAACAGATTGGAAAAAACACTGCTGTGTTTTTTATTCAATCCTTCCTTGATAAACGTGACAGCTTTTTCATGGTTCCCAAAACCCATTTTTTCACGGATCTTCATATTTTTTTTATTATTACATAAAATAAAAAAAAATTAAAAACTAAAAAATAATTATTTTTACATTGATCCTATATCTCCGTAGAGTTCCCAACCAATCTAAAAAAAACTAATCTAACACGTTCAACCCCTGTGGTTAAAAAAAAATTAAATCATCATCCATGCATTCAATCAAATAAGAAAATAAATAATGATCATAAAATCGGGATTAGAACGCCTGAAAAACAAAATTGGCACAGTTCTAAATCTACCCGGCCCCGATAATCGTAAATAAAAAATAAAACGGCTCTGATACCAATTTGTTGGAGGCAATACTGCCAAGATCATTATTTTTGTAAAACGATTTTCGATAAAAATTAATTGGACGGGCAAACGCCGAAACGGGCTCTAGATAAAAATTTTGACGTCGAACGATAAAAAATAAACCCGTGCAACCAAAGTTAATTTAGATGAATATCTCTTGTCGATCTAATCTTCAACTACGACTTGATCCCGAGTTGAAGCTTCAGTCAGATCTTCTACTGTATTCCTTTACGCGATTCTCGAACGTAGTGTGGGCTACGATCTTCCTAGAACTTGTACCGGCAGAACCCCAATATATTTAAGTTTTTGAATGAAAAAAATAATATCTCAATGATAATGATATATGGACTATCATTTTCAAACTGGTTCAGCCTACCTGCGTATATAGGGTTACAGCAGGGACCTAGGGAGTAATTATGAATAAAACTTCTAGTGGAACACAAATACCTACCAACGATTTCTGCAATTAAAGAAAGACGCATAGCGATATCTGCAATTATGGAAAACCAGCAGCGGTTTCTACAATTTTTATAAAATACTGAATTACAGTTCACACCACTAAAGAACTATAATTGCATTATGACCCATAATCTCAATACCTTCTTGCATTGAGCTCCTGTTACTAAATGCTTACAATTTCTTCTCACGTTAAGATTTTTTATACCCGCCAATTAAATTTAATTACGAATAATTTAATTTAATCGACATCTTGATATTCCTTAAGCCCTTCCGCTTAACTTATTTGACCGCCGGATAATTAAATCCACATGCATGGTTTGACCCGGTCCAAACTTATAAGCATCTTTAAGGGGGTATCGTCAATCCCGATCATTCAGAGCCTGAATTCCGTCAATAATTAATAATTGCCATATAAATAATACCGATATCCAACTTACCAAAAATATAGACCCATATAAGATCTCACCCTCTAATGAATCAAAACAACGAATATTAAATATATGCAAATCAATAATTATTTCAAGATTAAAAGAATAAGCACTATTTATAATAATATTGGGGTGTGAATTAATTTGTATAGTCAGTACTAAATTAATTGTCCCAAATGTCCCATTCAATACACACAGTGTACTGGCACAGATAGTCAGAATAATAGACGACGCTATTATCTGTTCTCCGTAATCAAGACAGACTTACTAAAACTCTGTGCCACAGTCGTACCGATGGTATGTCCATTTCAATCTAAACTGTGAATATACAATTTATGTTATGCAAGAACCTAAAATCTGATCTTTTGTGTGTAACTCGTACTCTACACACTAGATTAAATATTATACAGAATATCGGACATCCATGCATATCCAATAAATGATACACATACATTACTCAAAAAGATTCTCATAAAATAGAAAACTAATTTTATTAAAATAAAATTAAATACTAAAAATATGATTTTCAGTATACCAACCCAAACACATACAACATGCATTATTAATAATCACAAATCATCTCCACGAATTTAATTATATTGAAATAATTAATAAATAAATTATAATGAACCGGGTCGCTACAACCTTCCCTCCTTGAGAAATTTCGTCCCAGAAATTCAATACTAGGTCTTGTACTAACAATCTTTTCAATCATCATTAGAGTTTAACTCATACTATGGAGTCATGTTCCCCTAACCCATACCTCAATCCTGGCTACGGCCTCACTCCAGCATTATAGTCATAACTTCCGTACAGTAGGAATTATAAATTTATCAATGCAAAATTCAATCTAGCATTTTCTCTCCAGAGGATATTCATGTACTTTCTTCCGACACTTAGCATTCTAAAATAACCTAACACATATATAACAATTAAAGAACATATTCACATACCGAGGTGAACCCTTAGAAATTACACATTAATCTCGGTAACTAATCCAAATTTCTCATAGAAAGAACGCCGACTAAACGCTTTTCTATTTCAAACCCCTAAATAGTAAACTGGACGCCCGAAGGCAAGTAACATCATTCCCAAGATTCAACCTCCATGCTCATATAAACATATAGCATGCACAAGATAATTTATTCGCACACCTATGCAAGCACACAATTTATGCCGTCTCGTGGTGCCTATAATCATTAAACAAGTCACATACAAAGATCGTCACCCACAGCTTATAAGTATTTAAATCTAGAGTTCTGATACAATCTTGTCAAGCCCCAAACCCAGGTCAAGTGAATTCAACTCGCTATTTCTAATCAAAGGCCAATTGAATGGGAATCCTTGTAAAATTTCACATTTTTTTTAGTCTCAAAGTTTCATTTCTGTGGCAAACTACTCGATCGGTTTGTCAAACGGTCTAACTCTGACCTCTATTTCTCAAGTCTTTTTCCACAACTTAAACTTCCTAACTTTAACTCTTTAGTATATATGAACGGTTATTGTCCTTCTTCAAAACTCAAAATTTTCTAAGTATATTTCGTAAAAATTTTGGTAGAGTTTTTTCTATTTTTCGAACTATCTCAAATTATTTATCAACCAGTCAAACTCAAATAACAACTTATACTTAGCCTTAGTCTGGATCTCAACTCACAATCACAGTTACAATTATTTACTAGCCACATTCTCCATATCATTATATGTATATTCATTTTCCAAATGAAAGTCCACAACATTAAGAAACTTACACGCATGTTAACCGTTAATTCATGCATCTCAAATTCAGTTCATTTCTCATAATGATTACGTTCATCCAAGAGATAGCCTTCTTCTTTTTTTCTTAAACATTTCATAACATAATTCTTATAAGCAAATACTTAGAATATAACTACATATTTATGATTCTCGCATTCTTTCCACAGTTTTCCTAACATCTTTACAAGTACAAAACAAGTAATATATAGTTCTAAATTCACAAAACTTAAACACAAACATAAATATTCATTCTTCTCCTTCAAAACTCAATCCAGGCTAAAACATCTCTATGAGCGCTTCACTTCATTTGAACCTGTAAAAAGATTGGTAACCATCAACGTGAGTCAAAGCTCGTAGGATAATGACTAAAAATGATATAATGCATGATATGTGAGGTAGGAGTGGATGCCATTATGCAATAAAAATCCACGCATTTTCATAACCGAACAATAACTCACATTCACTCTTCTTGTTTTAAAGGAATTATTCTCCTGTTCTTGCTCATCTATCTTTACATAATCAATTTCTTTCTTTTAATTTCATCATTTTTGTGTATGTTATCCCTATTCCTTACGTCGTTAGTTAAGATCTTATATATGATTTCAATTCCCATTACATTATTTCTTTATCCCATTTAACCCGTTATACCTACACAGACCCGACATCCCAACATTTGTACTTTAACCATCACAATTTCTCACTTTGTAATCTAGTTCTCATATACGGTTCCTAGCTGGGTTCCTTCATTTCAATTTTCACTTAGTTCATTTAATTTGTTCCCAAAATTCATACTTTTCATTATCCATTTCATTTAACCATGAGATGGTTAAATTCCTATTGATTCATCTTTATTCAAGTTTCATCCTCTTTTATTCTCATTTCATGTTCTTTCAAAATTGGTTCTTCTTTTTTATTTCATTACTCAAATATCGAACCAACGTAGGGTGCAGCTTATAGAAACCTCTCTTTATTCCCCCAACAGGTTACATGAAGCTGTTGGGTAATAGATAGCTCTATAACCCACCACTACAATCATCTGGAACCAACGTCGGGTGCAGCTTATAAAAACTCCTTCCTATTCTCCTAACTGGCTATGCGAAACCGATGGGTAATAAATTGCTCTATAACTCACTACGATAATCACATTCTCAAATTTCAGAGACTAACCCGATTGAAATGACACCTAGCTTATGCAAGTTTACGATCTTTCGTCGTGGAACTAGTCAAGCCCAACTTATCACAACCACATTCATTGGTTCCAAATTCAATTTACTGTTCATTACAAGTTAACATCGGGTTTTCAACTTACATAAGTCTCTTTCACAACTGAACTCCATGTTCACAAGTCATACACATTTATTTCATTTACAATATTCAATTATCCATTAATAAACTAGGAGTCCAATCAACCACGGGTTCCTTTCCCATTCACAATTTCACAAACAATTATTTCCAACCCACATTCTTTATCCGTTGTATTATATCACATTTCAATTCAATACCATCAGTTACAAACACGTTTTCATAGGTTCATGTCACCATTTTTTCAAGAAAGTCCCAAACGTAAGCCCAACATTGTTTCTTCTATTAATTATCTTCAAGTTATTCCATTTTAGTCAGCCTTTTAGTTATTCGCATTAATATGGCGAGGATTCGTCATTCATTAATCTTCAATTCATCAAATAAATTTTGCAATTCCAATGGTCAACTTTTGAGTTATCCAATTACAAGTTTAAGTTATCAATTGAACTGTCGAGTTACTTACAAATCACAAATCAACTAGTTATATAGTTCTAATACCTTTTAAAATGTCAAGGTTAGTTACACTACCAAGTGTAGTAAAAGTTCCTCACCTATTTTTGAAGTTGTGTTTCATTACCATTTGAATAAGTCCCAATTTAATAATTTGATTCACTAATTAACTTAACTTCTATATCTCAAGAGTTAACTAGGAAATTAACGTTCACATAACAATTTCACAATTAAGGTCCACTTACCACCTTTGGTTTATCTCATTAACTTATACACAAACACACAATATTTCATCATTTAGCCACCATTCATTAATTCAATAACCCATAAGTTAAGTTCAATATTCAATCACTTAGGTTAAATCCCAAATCCCATTCAATTTATCTTTGAATTAATCTCAAGTCAGTGATTGAGCAATCCATAGGTTAACTTCGGAATTTAGAGTTTATGCTTCAAGTTATACCACAAATCCACTATATTAAGTTGAGATTTCAAATTTCATTTAATCAACTCTTGAATAATTCACATTTCAATAGTTTAGCGATTTAAACGTAAATGTCACACCATAATGATTCAACACATCAAGTAATTCGAGTGTTATGAAATTAAAGTTTTCGAACCACATAACTAGGATTTACTTCAAATAATTATTCAATTTCTAATTTAGTTATAATTTCAATCGTTAATTCATACTTTGCTAAGTTACAAAGCCCAAGCCGTAGTTCAATGCTTCAACTTCAACAATTCAACATCCAACAATTGAACTAAATTTTAATTAAACCTAGATAAATAAACTCTGAGTTAAATAGGTTTTTGGTAAACAACCTAAGTTTCATACTTAAACTATAAATCTAACCTCCCAATCATCATCCAACAAGATTTAAGTTAAAAATCCAAAACATCACTCAATTGATTTTTGAATTAACTCAATTCTATGGTTCACCCAATCACACATAAGATATCCAAAACCACCGATTGAAACTCAATTTCCATGAAGTTCATATATTTCAATTAAATAACCTATGATTTTTATACACCAACTTCCCAAACTTTACGAATTAGCCAAGCATTTAATCTTCAAATAACAAAATAATCAGTTAAATAGTTCTAATATTTCATTAAATCCTCTATATACGATCACTTAGTGAAAACTTAACTACAATCACCACTTGGGTTCTTTCCGAACAATTTACTAAAGGTCCAAATTGACTAGCCGTATGTTAATTAAGCTTCGACAACTCACCAAGTTTTGTAATTTTACTTTGGATTTGATCCACCAATCATCTATCAACAGGACAATTAGTTTAATTAATTATCCTCGGTTCTCTATTTCACCATTATATGAAAATTCCTCAACATCAACTTCTTTTTACTGAATTCATCAACTCATGACTTCAATCTGGGATTCAACAAAAATTCTCACAATTTATGTTTAAGCTAACAATTTGAACTCAAACTTTCAAATCTTTAAGTTACCAGGTTTAAGTTACTAATTTCAAGTTTCATTTACTCTCTTAGAATTTTAACTCAATAAGCTCCAAACTTGCCATTAATCATGAATTTTATCATCAACCCGCACACTAACATGTTATTTGGGTCACGTAGTTCATCAAGTTAATGCCATCTCAATGCCTTGCCCAATTGTCATATGATTAAGTCCATTGTACAATGTCAACTAAACTCTATCAAATTCAGGGGTTAATTTCACATTTTAAACTTTTCTTGACTTTCTAATTTAAAACTTACAAAGTTATCAAACCCTAGTGTTCACATTCATACTCCTACCTTAAAGTGTCTTCCAATCACGATGAATCCAAATTGATTTGCCTTTAAAGTTGTTAAGATTTAACTTTAGTCACTCAAAAGTTTAGGATTTCTTAGTTTAACAATCAAAATCAACATAATTCAACGCAAACCACTGAGATTAGTTAAAATTCTACCTTGCGTGGCTTTGAAGCTTTAGGATTTGCTCAATCTCGTCACCTAGGATTTCGGCTAGAAGGAATTCGGATATGGGTTGCTCAGTTATGATGGTCCTATTGAATGATGCTTGAACCATCCTCTGCGGCGTCCAATTTGATGGCTCGATTCACCAATTTTAGAGCTTTGACGTGCCAATAATGGTGGATAATAATAACAGAGGAGAGGGAGAAGTAAGGTGCGGGTTGGGGGTGGGTCCAAAGGTGTGTTTGTTCTTAATCTTAATGTGAATCCATCATCTTTTTGAAGAAATTAAGGGTTGATATATAACCTCATACATGAGTCAAAGAAGAAAAGCTCTACAGAAAAAAAGGGAAGGGAAGAGAATCGAAGGCGTCGGCACCGCTGGTGGTGTTTTTAGAGCACCCCTCTTCCTTTTGTTTTACTTTCTTTCACATGTCTCTTAGAAAATGCCAAGACTCCACCTTGAGATCATATTCCCATGGAGGCAACATAAGTTAGAATAAAGAAGAAAGGATGTTGAAGATGCGGCAAGAATGGGAGAAGCCATAGGCGGCGCCAGAGCTCGCGGTGGTGGCTGGTTGTGGCGCGCGTTGCGCTTGTTACCTCTCTATTTCTCTATCGACTTCTCTCTCGCTCAGTTTCACCAGAAACATCTCATCTTCGGCTGAGATGTATTTTCCCCCTTTTTCTCTTCCTTTTTTTTTTGCTAGAACTCTCTAGAATCCCCTAAACTTCATTCATTTTATTTATTTAATAATCTTTTATACCATTAACTCCATAATTCATCCTCAATTTGATTTTAATTAAGTCTAAATTTATATTATTAAATTTTTGGACCCCACAAAAATAAATCACAAATTGTTTCCGGTATTTTTATTTACGTTGAAATAATTAATCAATTAAATAAAAACATACCAGATCGCCACAAAATTACCCCAAAATTAATATTTTAACCTTAAATTAATTTAAAATTTTATATTTTTGAATACTACTGAAATTCACAATTATCTCCTAATTAAAATTCCTGAACCCCCGTGCACAAGGGCGGTCCCGACAACATGTGTAAAATTTTTAATGAGTCTACTGGTCGCATATATATATATTAATTACATATGCACAATGCAATATCACATATTTAAATATTTATCACATAAATATTTAATTTCAAAAATTAAAATAGGTCCAGGTCTCACATAATCCATTAACCATCAAGTTACAAAACCATAACTTCCCCATATATATCTCAATTTCTACATATCAAACCATCACTATGGATCAAAACCAAACAACCCACATGTTAGTTAGGATTTTACTTAAATTTTCTAAAAATTTTAGGAATTCGTGGGATTAATTACTAAGATCAATACAAATCATAGCCAAACATCAAAATTAGTCAATATCCTACCTCTTTAAACTTCAATGTGTTGAATTTTCGCCAAGAAATGGAACCCTAGAATTTTGGTCAGTGAGGGTTTTCGACTCGTTGATGCTTTAAGATGATGCTCTCAGTGGATGACACTTGAATCTCGCTAAAATCGCAATCCCCAGGTTTTGGCCACAAGTCGATTTGAGTTTTGGATGATCCAAAGTGTTGCTCTCGTTGTGGGTGTTGGAGGCAAAATTGCCAAGATCATTATTTTTGTAAATAATTTTTTGATAAAAATAACTGGATGGGCAATTGCCAAAACGGGTTCTAGATAAAACTTTTTGATGTCGAACGATCAAAATCTGTCCCGGATTTTTCCTCCACTGTTTTGACCCGATTTTTTCATATTTCTAGACAGTATTTTAATGTATATTTACTGCTATTTTATGCCTACAAAAATCTCAAAAAATAGTCCAAAAAATATCCCACAAAATCATCAAAACCTGCCTCGAATTGCTGCCAGCAAAGCCACCGGTGGTGGCTATTTTTATTTATTTTTAACGGCTATTTTCAAACTTATTTTTCTACTATTTTTAATGCATAAAACCTGCAAAAACTTACCAAAACAATTATTTTCAAACCATTGAAAAAATTACCACGATCCGTGGCCCGAAACACCCGAAACCAGAGCCGATGCCGCCGCCCATTCTTCGTGTTCTTAGATATTCAGAATATTCTTAAATATTTTTAACTAATATTTAAAAACAAATAAACGCTTTTACATCGAAACCTATGTCCCGTAAGCTCACATTCGATCTGAAAAACTTAAACTACCACGATCAACTCTCGTAATTAAAAAATTAATTATAATCATCATTCTAACCACTCAATCAAACATGAATAAAAAGATAATCATAAAACTGAGATTATAACTCTTATAAAACAAAATTAGCATAATTCTAAATCTACCCAGATCCTCGATAAATTATAAACAAAAAATAAAACGGCTATGTTACCAATTGTTGGAGGGAAAACTATAAAGATCATTGTTTTTGTAAATTATTTTTTTGATAAAAATAACAGGATGGCAATCGCCAAAACAGGCTCAAGATAAAAAAAATTTAATGTCGAACGATCAAAATAAAATCCGTGCCACAATAGTTAATTTATAAGAATAACTTTTTGGTTAATTCTCCAACTATGAACTTTTGATTCTGCCTTGAAACTCCTATCAGACCTTCTACTGTATTCTCTTATGCAATTTCTGAACGTAGCGTGGGCTACGATCCTTCGAAAACTCGTATCGGCATAACCTGGTCAACCTTAGTCTTAAAGACGAGTTATTAATTTAGATCAGCAAACCCGTATATTTATAGGGTTATAGCAGGAACCTGTGGAGTACTTATAATAAAGATTTCTAGTGTAACTCAGATACGTATTCAGTGATTTTCTCAATTATGCAAACCTCTCAGTGGTATCTGTAATTATGAAAACCTTGTAGGAGTTTCTGCAATTATCATAAAACACTAAATTACAATACATATCACTAAAAAACTATAACTGTACTCTAAGTCATAATCCTAAGACCATATTGCATTGAGCTCCTGCTATTAAATGTTTAATTCATCTCCCCAAGTTAAGATTTTTAATACCCACAAATTAAATTTAGTTACTAACAATTTAATTTAATCAATATCTTTAAATTTTTTAAGCCTTTTTGTTTAACTGATTTGATCACCGGATAATAAAATTCACCCGCATGATTTGGCATGGTCAAAACTTATAAGCTTCCTTAAGAGAGTATCGTCAATCCCGAACTATCGAAATGTAGATTCTGTCAATAATTAATATTCACCATATAATTAATATAGCTATGCAACTCACCGGGAACATAGACCCATATAAGATCGCACCCTCTAATGAATCAAAATAACGAGTATTAAATATACGCAAATAATTAATTATTACAGGATTAAGAGTATAAGCACTCTCATAATAATTTTGGGGTGTGAATT
Organism: Heliamphora exappendiculata; assembly: GCA_034768845.1. Classification (NCBI taxonomy): domain Eukaryota; kingdom Viridiplantae; phylum Streptophyta; class Magnoliopsida; order Ericales; family Sarraceniaceae; genus Heliamphora; species Heliamphora exappendiculata. Next base: position 30,837 of record JAOTRH010363411.1, on the reverse strand, counting down.
AATTTATATAGTCAATATAAAATTAATTACCTCAATGTGTCTCATTCAATACACACAAAGTGTACTAGAACAGAGAGTCGGAATAATAAATGACGCTATTATCTATTTTTCATAATCAAGACAGACTTACTTAAACTCTATACTACAGTTGCACCGACGATATGTCTATTTCCATCTAAAGTATGAACAAAAACTTATATTCCGCAAGAATTAATAATTCGGTCTTCTGTGTGCAGGTTGTACTCTACATACTAGATTAAATACAGTACAGAATAAAGAATATCCATGCAAAAATATTTAAAGAAATAATATTGTATACATTGCTCATTAAGATTATCATAAAATAAAAAATTAATTTTATTAAAATAAAATATAATACTAAAATTAATATAAAATTCATAATTTTTAGTATATAATCATAACAATGGAAACCTTGAATCTTAACCGGTGAAGCCCAATTTGGATAGGAGGTTCATTAATTTTAGGGAGAAGATGGCTTTGGGCTCTTGTGATCATGGCCATGAAAAAAAAAAAAAGGAGAAGCCGGAGTGAGTGAAGTTGCCGCCGGATAAGGGTAGATCGTTGGGCATTTTTTTTGTCTTACTCCCTTTTTCTCAATCTTTCCATAGCCTTCCCCCATGGTGAAACAAAAAGAACAAGGAATTGGGGAATGGGAAAAGAAGACGGCGCCGGGGTGCGGGCGGGCTTAGGGTTTATTTTTATTTTATTTTATTTTATTTTATTTTATTTTATTTTTGTTCTTTGCCTCATTTTTCTCAAATCTTCTAGAAGACCCCAAGAATTTAATGTATTTATATATAATAACTTAACTCATATTGCTTTGACTTTCTAAATAGTTTTAGCCAAATTCCAATTTACATTACTAACGCATTATATATATATATATATATATTGGTAGATTAATCTAGAACATCCCATTATGCTAATTAAATATACAAATAGATATCATATTTGCAATTCTCTTCATTTTTGTCTCTCACTCTAACTTAAATAAATTTCAAATTACATAATTAAAATTTTTAGTCGTCTCGGAGTAAATCATAAATTAAAATCTCGGGGTATCTACTCGTACCAGCCACATACAACATGCATTATTAATAATCATAAATCAATTCCACGAATTTAATTATATTAAAATAATTAATAAATAAATAATAACGAACCGAATCGCTACAATCTTCCCTCCTTGAGAAATTTCGTCTTCGAAATTCAATACTAGGTCTTGTATTAACCATCGTTTCAATAATCATCAGAGTTTAACTCATACTACCGAGTCATGTTCCCCTAGCCCATACTCAATGCTGGCTACGGCCTCACTCCAGCATTATAGTCATAACTTCCGTACAATAGGAATTATAAATTTATCAATGCAAAATTCAATCTAACATTTTCTCCCGAGAGGATATTCATGTACTTTCTTCCGACACTTAGCATTCTAAAATAACCTAACACATATATAACAATTAAAGAACATATTCACATACCGAGGTGAACCCTTAGAAATTACACATTAATCTCGGTAACTAATCTAAATTTCTCATACAAAGAATGTCGACTAAACGCTTTTCTATTTCAAACCCCTAAATAGTTAACTGGGCGCCCGAAGGTAAGTCACATCATTCCCAGGATTCAACCTCCATGCTCATATAAACACAGCATACGCAAGATAATTTATTTGCACACCTATGCAAGCACACAATTTATGCCGTCTCGTGGTGCCTATAATCATCAAACAAGTCACATACAAAGTTCATCACCCACAACTTATAAGTATTTAAATCTAGAGCTATGATACAATCTTGTCAAGCCCCAAACCCGGGTCACGTGAACTCAACCCGCTATTTCTAATCAAAGGTCAATTGAATGGGAATCCTTGTAAAATTTCACATTTTTTTTAGTCTCAAAGTTTTATTTCTGTGGCAAACTACTCGATCGGTTTGTCAAACGGTCTAACTCTGACCTCTATTTCTCAAACCTTTTTCCACAACTTAAACTTCCTAACTTTAACTATTTAGTATATGTGAACGATTATTATCCTTCTTCAAAACTCAAAATATTCTAAGTATATTTTGTAACAATTTTGGTAGAGTTTTTTCTATTTTTCGAACTATCTCAAATTATTTGTCAACCAGTCAAACTCAAATAACAACTTATACTTAGCCTCAGCCTAGATCTCAACCCACAATCACAGTTACAATTATTTACTAGCCACATTCTCCATATCATTATATGTATATTCACTTTCCAAATGAAAGTCCACAACATTAAGAAACTTACACGCATGTTAACCGTTAATTCATGCATCTCAAATTCAGTTCATTTCTCACAATGATTACGTTCATCCAAGAGATAGCCTTCTCTTCTTTTTTTCCTTAAACATTTCATAACATAATTCTTATAAGCAAATACTCATAATATAACTACATATTTATGATTCTCGCATTCTTTTCACAATTTTCCTAACATCTTTACAAGTACAAAACAAGTAATATACAGTTCTAAATTCACAAAACTTAAACACAAACATAAATATTCATTCTTCTCCTTCAATACTCAATCCATGCTAAAACATCTCTATGAGCGTTTCACTTAATTTGAACCTGTAAAAAGATTGGTAACCACCAACGTGAGTCAAAACTCGTAGGATAATGACTAAAAATGATGTAATGCATGATATGTGAGGTGAAAGTGGATGCATTTATGAAATAACAACCCACACATTTTCATAACCGAACAATAACTCACATTCACTCTTCTTGTTTTAAAGGAATTATTCTCCCGTTCTTGCTCATCTATCTTTACATAACCAATTTCTTTCTTTCAATTTCATCATTTTTGTGTATGTCATCCTTATTCCTTACGTCGTTAGTTAAGATCTTATATATGATTTCTATTCCCAGTACATTATTTTCTTATCCCATTTAACCCGTTATACCTACAAAGACCCGACATCCCAACATTTATAGTTTAACCATCACAATTTCTCACTTTGTAATCTAGTTCTCATATACGGTTCCTATCTGGGTTTCTTCGTTTCAATTTTCACTTAGTTCATTTAATTTGTTCCCAAAATTCTTACTTTTCATTATCCATTTCATTTAACCATGAGATGCTTAAATTCCTATTTATTTATCTTTATTCATGTTTCATCCTCTTTTATTCTCATTTCATGTTCTTTCAAAATTGGTTCTTTTTTTTTTATTTCATTACGCAAATACCGAACCAACATAGGGTGCAACTTACAGAAACCCATTTGTATTCCCCCAATAGGCTACACGAAACTATTAGGTAATAGATAACTCTATAACCCACCACTACAATCATCTGGAACCAACGTTGGGTGCAGCTTATAGAAATCCCTTTCTATTCTCATAACTGGCTACACGAAACGGTTGAGTAATAGATAGTTCTATAACTCACCACGACAATTATATTCTCAATTTTTGGAGACTAACCCGATGGAAGTGACAACCAACTTGTGCAAGCTTACGGTCTTTCGCCATGGAGTTAGTCAAGCCCAACTTATCATATCCACAATCATCGATTCGAAATTCAATTTACCGTTCATTACAAGTTAACATCGGATTTTCAACTTACATAAGTCTCTTTCACAACTGAACTCCATATTCACAAGTCATACACATTTATTTCATTTACGATATTCGATTATCCATTAATAAACCGGGAGTCCAATCAACCACGGGTTCCTTTCCCAGTCACAATTTCACAAACATTTATTTGCAACCCACATTCTTTATCCGTTGCATTATATCACATTTCAATTCAATACCATCAGTTACAAACATGTTTTCATAGGTTCATATGTCACCATTTTTTCATGAATGTTCCAAATGTAAGCTCAACATTGTTTATTCTATTAATTATCTTCAAGTTATTCCATTTTAGTCACCCTTTCAGTTATTCGCATTAAAATGGCAATGATTCGTCATTCATTAATCTTCAATTCATCAAATAAATTTTGCAATTCCAATTGTCAACTTTTGAGTTATCCAATTACAAGTTTAAGTTATCAATTGAACTATCGAGTTACTTTACAAATCACAAATCAACTTTCACACCAGTCTGTGACCCACTAATTATCCTAAAAATCGTATCACCTTGTTTTTTAACCTTTTATTTCTTCATACCTTTCGGTCGAGAGGAAGAACTCTTTTCAGAAACAAACACATTTTCTAGCAACGAATGAATGCCATTAGTAGTTAAAGTTATATCCAAGTAACATTTTCAGTCAACAAAATTTGGTCCCGTTAGTTTATTTTCTTTGAGTATTAAAGCGAGTGAGTTGAAAGCTATGTTAATCTTGAAAATCACATAATTAAAAAAAATCGTTAATTATGATGAGCAAAATTTTGAATTTATTTTAATTTGGTTCCTTCTACCATTTTAAAATTAATTCGCCAGTAGCCTGGTAACCTGAGAATAGTATGTCTCGATGGGAGGACGTCTACTATCATTTATAAGACCAGATAGACCAATTCCTTTTAATTTTACTATCTAGGCAACTGATTCTGCCAAGTAAAATTAAATAACTGACATAAATTCGGTCTACTATATAATACCAGTGACTCAAATGGAGATGATACTGTTATATACAGTTAAGTGTTAACCATCATCTAATCCCAAATTAATCGTTTTGCAATGAACCCTGTAGATGGAGAAGTGATCCACACTAATAATTATTCAAAATTATTCCTAAATGAGGTTTGTATTGGTGATACCGTAATTAATCTGTCTGTTGAGGAGGAAAGCCTTACTACCGACACGTAAGGTTTAATTGCATCACCTACAAACTAGTGATGGAGACCGCGGGACTTATTTGTGAATAAATTTCTTCTTCCACTTAAATTTTTAAAATATTTTTAGAGTTATAAAAATTCGTTTAATTAAAAAAAAAGTATTCATTTCAAAAACACACAATCTAAAAAAATCAAATATCTTCATGTGTACACAATTCCAAAGATTCTAATTTATTAAACTATCTTTTCGTGTTTAAATGCGTAACAAATAAAATTTAATAAATACACAATTTTTTCTCCAGCTTTTCAACTAAGATAGTGATTAAAGATATTTATTTATTTTATTTTTTGTTCCATATTTTTTAGAAAATAATAATTTATTTTGATTAAATATTTTTTATTTAATTAATTCAAAATTCAGAATTAATTCTCACGCTTTTTCAAGATATTCAATTTTTAAAAAATCATCTTAAACGTGATATTTTATAAAAAATAAAATATCTAAAGTTTTTTATTTAATTAAAATTAACTAATTAAAAAAAACTTAATTTTATTTTTTATTATAAAATATTTTAATTAAAATCAAAATTTCAAATTAATTAAATTAATAGGATAAATAAAACAGATATGAAATCATCTACGCAATTCATATATATATAAGCATGATATGCATATATCCCGATTTTATGATTCAAGTAAAACACAAAGGCGTTTTAGTCTCCTGAAGATGATAAGCTGTATTAATCCTCTTTTATATATGATTTCTGTGTCCTGATTGTATCAGACTTCTCTGATACTATCTAATATAATAATATATATTATATCAGTCTCGTATATATCAAAATATACATCAAAATCAGTCTCGGAAGAGTGAAAGTCGACGGCAACCACTAGCCATCGTCAGCACACCTTGCGGTTTACCTTCAGGCAACTTCTGCCGCCTCATCCGAGTTTCGTTTTCGACGAGCTTTATACATTTGAAAAACTCTTGAAATATGATATTTTTCAAAAAATCTTCTCGAAACCAGTACAAAAAGTGGTCAAAAAAATAGCCCGAACCTCAAAAAACACTACTGCTGGCCACAATACTGTGTTGCCAACTTTTTCGACCTATTTTCGAACTCCATTTTGACGTATTTTATACCGAAAGAAAGTTCTCAAAAAGTACTATTTTTATATGAAAAAAACTGCTCGAAAATAGTCTAAAAAATTGTCAAAAAAACTGTCTAAAGCTGCTGTCACCGCATGGAACTGCCAACTTCCCGAGGCTGTGTCGGCCTCATCCGAACTCTATTTTCGACGTTCTTTATACCGTTTGAAAGAAGCTTTTGAAAATTAAAATCTTACTGCGAAAAAATATGCTTGAAAATAGTCCAAAAAACTGTCAAAAAATAGCCTAGAATTTGGTGCCGCCACCGGCCTGTTTGCTATTTAGGTTGTGATTTTGGTATAGTTTTTTTTTAATTTTTACAGTATTTTGAGATATATCTTACTGCAATTTTATGTTTAAAAAATTACCCAAAAAAATAGTCCCAAAAATGGTCCCAAAAATCATAAAAGCAGCCGCCAAACCGCCCCTGGCAAAGCCGCCGAAACTGGCTATTTTAGTGATTTTTTCTCGCTATATTTGACTTTTTTTAATATTATTTTTTATTCATAAATATTATAGAAAAACTCACCAAAAAAACCCTTTTAAAACCATTAAAAACTTATCACGATTTGTGGCCCGTAAAAATTCGAACCACAATCAGTGCTGTCTCCGTTCTTGGATATGTTCAACATATTTTTAATTAATCTAAACATATATTTTAAAAATAGAAACTAACTATTACATCGATCCTATATCCCGAAAGATCACATTCGATCTATCACAGTCAACCCACGTGATTAAAAATAATAATTATCATTCACAAATCATTCAATCAAACATGAATTAATGATGATCATAAAACCAGAATTAGAAAGCCTATAAAATAAAGTTAGAAACATTTCTAAAACTACCCGGCCCGGCCCCGATAATCGAAAATAAAAAATAAAACGACTCTAATACCAATTGTTGGAAGTAAGATTGCTAAGATCTTTATTTTTGTAAGCGATTATCTGAAAAAATTAACTGGACCGACAATCTCCAAAATGGGCTCCTGATAAAATTTTTGATGACGAATAATCAAAATAAAACCAGTGTATCCGAAGTTAATTTAGAAAAATATCTTTTAACCGGTCGAATCTTCAACTATGATTTGAACCCAAGTTGAAACTATTGTCAGATCTTCTACTGTATTTTCTTATGCGATTCTTGGATATAATGTGGGCTATAATCCTTCAAGAACTCATACCAACAGAACCTGAATAGCTTTAGTCTTGGAAGACAAGTTATGAAACTGGTTCAGCCTATCTGAATATTTATAGGGCTACAACAGGGATCTGGAAAGTAATTATGAGTAAGACTTTCAGTAAAATACTAACACGTATAAGCGATTTTCAAAATTAAGCAAACTTTATAGCGGTATCTGTAATTATGAAAAATCAGCAGCGATTTCTACAATTTCTATAAAATACTAAATTACAGTTTACACCACTAAAGAATTATAATTGCACTATGACCCATAATTTTAAGACCATATAGCATTGAGCTCATGTTAGTAAATACTTACATTTCTCCCTACGTTAAGATCCTCGATACCCGCCAATTAAATTTAATTACTGATAATTTAATTTAATCGGCATCTTGGTATTCCTTAAGCTATTTTGTTTAACTTATTTGATCGCCGGATAATTAAATCCATCTATAGGGTTTGACTCAGTCAAAACTTATAAGCTTTCTTAAGAGGGTATCGTCAATCCAGATCTTTCGGGACGTAGATTCCGTCAATAATTAATATTCTCCATATAAATAATACCGTCATCTAACTCACCAGAAATATAGACCCATATAAGATCGCACCCTCTAATAAATTAAAACAACGAATATTAAATATACGCAAATTAATAATTATTTCAGACTTAAGAGAATAAGCACTATTCATAATAAACTTGAGATGCGAATTAATTTATATAGTCAGTATAAAATTAATTACCACAAATGTTCCATTCAATACACACAAAGTATTGAACGGTCAATTCCGATCTTTTAAGACGTGGATTTCGTTAATAATTAATATCTTCTATATAAATAATATCACAATCCAACTCACCAGGAATATAGATCCATATAAGATCGCACCATCTAATGAATTAAAATAACGAATATTAAATATACGCAAATTAATAATTATTTCAGAATTAAGAGGATAAGCACTATTTATAATAACTTTTGGGTGTGAATTAATTTATATAGTTAGTATAAAATTAATTACCCCAAATGTTCCGTTCAATACACACAAAGTATACTAGCACAGATAATCAAAATAATAAACGACGCTATTATCTGTTTTCTGCAACCAAAACAGATCTACTAAAATTCTGTGCTACAGTCGTACCGATGGTATGTCCGTTTTCATCTAAACTGTAAACATAAAACTTATATTCTATAAGAACCTAAAATTTGATTTTCTATGTGCAAGTCATACTTAACATACCAGATTAAATACTATATAAAATATCGAGTATCCATGCATAACATTATGCATTACTCAAAAATATTTTTATAAAATAAAAAATTAATTTTATAAAATACTAAAAATATAATTTTCAGTATACCAACCTTAACAATCAATGGGTATTGTGACTTTGAATTTGGTACAATTGATAGTTGGGAATATATGAAATAAGAATTTTGTTAACCGCTTCTACAGTTTTTGTTGTACCGTCAGTATGATTGAGCTTATCAATTCCTACTCGTGAAAAGATGAATTTGTTATTGATTATATCCACAAGTGAAGAAGTTTGAGCTTTAATTGTAAGGATAGGATAAGCGAGATTTCTCCAATCAAAATATGCATTCGAGTTATGCATTGGGTTTATGCTATATTCTTCGAGAAATCAAGACGACAACCTTGGTAGAATTGGCTACTTGCTCTCATGACATAATAATTTTTGCTCCCAAAAAATTATTACGTGATTGGTATGTGCAAAAAAATTAATGAAAAAGTTGATGAAAGTTAATTTAGGGGACATGTGCAAAAAAATTAATGAAAAAAATGATAAAAGTTAATTTAGGGGACAATGCACGTCAGATTAAAAGTTAAGAATAACTTATTACAATTAATCTTTGAAGTAGCTAATTGTACTTTTATAAAAATTTTAGAAGGTAAAATATCAAAGGAGCTTTTCAAAAAGTACACTAAAAGTGAAAAACAAAAACATTTTTTCTGACCTTTTTATCTTTAGTAGATTTTACAAATTTAGTCCTATTTTTTTTTTTAGAATTTTCAAGTCAAGTCAAAGTTAAAATCAAAAACTGAATATATATATATATATATATATATATATATGCTCGAAATGACTTGCCTAGTCAAACCAGGAAAATTATTGGGTATTTATAGAGTATTGTGTAGGATTATTTATGTGATATTTTTAATAAATAAAAATATATAATATTAAATGAGTTATTTTTATTTTTTATTTATCTAATAAAAATATATCAATATTGTGCTATGTAAAATAATTTTTATTACATAATTAGATAATAAATACTATATAGACAATATTGTTACGTGGTGCTTAAGAAGTACCAAATAATTACTCACCAAACCAAGCCTATGGCCCTATTTGGGCTTTCTAAAAGGCAGACATTTGTAAAAAAATAATAATAATAATAATTTTTAAGATACATGGTTTGCTTATCTAAAAAATTAATTAGTTTTTTTTTTAAGAAAAAAAATTTATACACATGTCAAAGCACTAACATGTTTTTAAGTAAAATAATTATAATATATTTAATTAAAAACAATTAACACTACTCTTAATAATAAAAAAATCATGTTAATATTTCATCCTAAAACTTACAAATAAAAAGCAAGAAAACAATTTAACGTAAAAAAATCCCAAAAAATTATCCTAAGCTTTTTAGATATCCCGATGTAACTACCAAAACAGTGGGCTTAAGTATTTCAACAACCCCCCTCCCCCACCCCCAAAAGGCCATAATTCAATTTCACTCTTCCCATTTCAAATTCTTCCACTAAACTCCCCGGAGGAGAGAGAAGGAAGAACTGAAAATCAATGGAAGGCGAAGTTTCATCGTAAGGCGAGAGTTTTCTAATTCGAAAAAAGAAGAAATTGACTTGGAATTTAGAAATTTGAATTGTGAACCTTATTATTATGTAAATGTTATGTTCATGGAAAATTGGAAATTGGTTTTGACCGTTGGCAGGTTGGAGACCAGCGATATGCTGGCTGCATTTCTGGCTTCCACACCACTCTTCTCAGAGTCATGGAAGCTCTGCAGCCACGCCAACGCCAACGCACCTCAGAGTTTCGTCGTCAACCGAATCGGTGACCGGATTTATGCTGCCTTTTCCGGCGTTCCGACTATTCTTGGATTGGAAGAGAGTTGCTGGAACCTGGTGGCGGTGGACGGCGCCTCTGGCGGAGTCTTCCCGGCGTTGCACCGCCACGGTGGAGCGGAGGAGCCGGTCATGGTTCATGCCGGGATGTTGCATCTTTTCCTTTCCATCTTCAACCACACAAACTTTCAAAGCCAGGTTAGCTTTTTCCTATCTCATTTATACATACATATTATGCTTTGAATAAATCAAAAACTTAGGAATGCATTTGACTTCCAACTTCCCCCCTCTCTCTCTTTTATTTGTTTTCTGGGTAACCGAGCAGGCTGCTAACATCTTTTCCATAATTCTTTGCCAGCAATAATAAATTCTTTATTTATCTTATTTTATTTATTTTTATTCTTAATAATTTTTTCAATTATCTAGTTAAATTATTATTTATTTAACTATTTTTTATTAAAACTGAGTGAAAAAAATAAATTCTTTTTAATCAAAAGATTAAAAAAATTAACAAAATAAAAATAAGACAAAATAAACCAATAGACTAGATTTATTACTTATTTTTTGTGAAATTTTCTTATTTTTATAAAAATGTTTTTTCTCGTTTTTCTGATTATATGAAAAAATAAAAAAATAAAAAGAAAAATCAAAATTGATCCTGGGACTCGTGTTGGATTTAATTAAATTCGATAATTTCGTAACCACTCACATTGCGTTCGAATCATAATTTTAAATACTGTATCTAACAGTGTACTGGTTTTCTCATTAGATGGTACGTATCGGTATCGATAAAATATCATATTTTATTTTGAATTTATCGCTATAAAATATTAAATTTATTTTTTTTAAAAATATTATTTAATAATAAATAATTTAGTGCATAGTTAAGTTTGCATCAGGGGATTGCTTAGAGTACAGAAAGCAAAGTCTCTGTACCATTATAGAAGGCTTCACAGCAATCAAGAAAAATAATGTTAATCTAAACACGCGCTAGCACTTTACTAATATAATAGAAAGTAAAATATAATAAAAAGTAATCTTGTTCAGTTCTACAAATACAACTAATCTATACTACTATTATAGTCAGACTAAATCTCCTAGATTGAACTAGCATGGTAAAATATTTATATTTTGTGTTACTAGAATCATAAATCGCACCATACTATACTTAATTAGTATAAAATTAAATAATTAATATATTGATATTACTTCAAATTAATTAATATTAATTGGTACGATATCGACAATTATAGTCATAGTTGAAATTCATTAGATTCTCGCACAATAGAAGTCCTCCAAAATAAAAAATTAAAAAAAAAACACCAAAGTTTCCTAGAATTAAAGTTAACTTTTAATTTGTTTTGAATTACTTCAAAGTTTACACTTAAATTTTCCTTCATTTGCAAAAGTGAACTTCCTCATGGCTTGAAAATTTCCTACACTCTAATGCACCCAAGAAATATATGTTAATCTAAACAGGTGCTAGCACTTTACTAATATAATATAAAGTAAAATTTAATAAAAAGTAATCTTCTTTAGTTCTACGAATCTAACTAATCTATACTACTAACTATAGTCAGACTAAGTCTCCTAGAGTGAACTAGCATAGTAAAATATCTACATTTTGTACTACTAGAATCATAAATCGCACCATACTATATTTGATCGGTACAAAATTAAATAATTAATGTACTGACATTAGTTCAAATTGATACATATTAATTGGTACGATAACGACAACTATAGTCGTCATAACTATAGTCAGACTAAGTCTCCTAGAGTGAACTAGCATAGTAAAATATCTACATTTTGTACTACTAGAATCATAAATCGCACCATACTATATTTGATCGGTACAAAATTAAATAATTAATGTACTGACATTAGTTCAAATTGATACATATTAATTGGTACGATAACGACAACTATAGTCGTCATCGGAATTCATTGGATTCTCGCACAATAGAAGTCCTCCAAAATAAAAAATTAAAAAAAACACCAAAGTTCTCTAGAATTAAAGTTAACTTTTAATTTGTTTTGAATTTCTTCAAACTTTACACTTAAATTTTCCTTCATTTGCAAAAGTGAACTTCCTCATGGCTTGAAAATTTCCTACACTCTAATGCACCCAAATATTGATAAGCTGCATTTGGATCATGAATTTGTTGGTGGGTTATTTATGCTTCGTGACTGATAGCTTTTTTTATATAAGTTTTCTTTATTTTTAGTAAATTCTTCTTAAGTTAGTCCGAACAAAGATACTTTTTAAATTATTTTTGTCCTAAAAAACTACAAAAAACTACAAAAAAAATTCAAATAAGACGACAAAAGTCACTTTAAAGTTTTTGTAAAAAAAAATCGTCTTTAGTGAACTTTTTTAACTTTAACACAAATAAAAAGGACGATAAAAGCCACTTTAAAGCTTTTGTAAGGTATTTTTCGGCTTTAGTATACTTTTTTGACTTTAGCAAAAATGGATATAGTTTTCAGATTCGTTTCTACCTAATGAATCAGAAAAGTTAAAAAACTAACTACAAAAAAAAAAAGGTTAAAAAACTAAACCAAAAAATTTGAAAAAAAAAAACACAAAAAAATCCACAACCAAAAAGCTATCCCAAATATAGCATAAGAGAGCAGAACAATAAAGAAATCAAAAAAATAAAATTAACTCGACCTCTTTATTTATTTCACTTTTTCTTAATTATTATGTATAAATAGTAATCCTCTTAAACGTCCTACCTTTCCCACGGTCTGAATCCTGATAATCCTCCACATGGGGATAAGGTGAATTAAATTGCTTAAATAGATTTTAGTCACTCTTCTCATATTATCAACTAAAACAATTACGTCATGTTTGGAGTGTAAGATTATAACATTGAACTGATCTATTGATCCAAAAAAATTTTTAATCCCATATTTATTTATTAAAATAATCGTGGAACTAATTATATTAGATGACTTACAATCCCATGGATTGAGAAATAATTTGTTCTATGAGAGGATGTGATACATAACTATGGGATAACAAGTTACATGAACTAAATATAAAATTACTTATTTACCCTCGTATATAAATCTCAAATTGACAACCCTAACAATTTTCATCTGCTCTCAACCATCCATCACGCTCAACGGTCCTAACTTTAAATATCTACTAGAGGTTTGGAGTTTGGAGGTTCGGGGGTCCCGAGAATCATTCAGAGCTATGGGTTCCTAAAAGTCCCGGTGGTCCAAGGGTCTAAAATCTTAGGGTTCGAAGGATCCGGGGGTTCGAGATCCTAGGGTCAAGGGGTCCGCGACTATGGAGTCCTAAGGGTCCAAGAGGTTTAAGGTCCTAAGGTCTCACGAGTCCAGGGTCCTAAGATCCTAAGGGTTCGAGAGTTCGAGGTCCCGGGGGTCCGGGGTCTAGGATTAAGAACCCCGAGGGTTTGGGGGTCTAAAGGTCGGGAGTATATGGTGTCGGGGGTTCGGGGGTCTGGGGAGTCCAGGTGTTCTCAGGTTCGAGGCCACGAGACCTTCGGGGTCTGGGAGTTACAGGGCCTGGGGCTACAGGGTCCCGAAGGTTCTGAGGTCTGAGACCCCTGGGGGTACAGGGGTTCCGGTGATCCCGATGGTCCCGGGGTCTGGAATTAGAAGGTCTAGTGGTCCGAAGGTCTGGGGGTCCAGGGTATTGGGAATCAAATATATATATATAATTTTTATTAAAAATATAAATAAGAAAATTAAAAAAAATAAAAAATAATTATTATATGAAATTGAGCCTTAATGGACAGGCAATGTTAAGGTTATTGTCACCGCTAAGATGAAAACGAAATCAAAGACAATTTATAAAAAATAATTCATATGAATTTTTTTTATCACCAAATTATTTATCTTATCTAATTCTTACAAAAACAAACAAGTAATTGAATTAAGTTGTATATAATAACTGATTATCTCATGGAATAAACAAACAAATGACTAGATTAAAATTATGATATTTAATTCGAAGAATTTAATACCTTAGGACTCCTCATCTTATGACATTTAATCCATGTTAATCCAATCCAACACTTCAACTATGATTTTAATGAACTTAACTGAAACTATCTCAATATAGTTCTCTCTTACTGCACAATAATACGTTTTTATACGGCGTTCAAGTACACTTTTAAACACTATATATATATATATCTGGATCCTTTTGAAGTGTAATGTGCTTTTAGTAACACTTTTAGTATACTTTTTAGCACAAGTAGACTTATTGAATATTTTAGAATAGCAACCTTGAGTTGCAATTCCCAAACACACCAAAATAAGGCTTACCTAAAAACTTACATACCATGGTGAGAAAGAGCAGGTTCTCATGTGTTTTGTCCAATCTCAGTGCGTTACTTTACCAATAACAGTCACACATGAAAGAAAAGCATAATGAAACGAAACTTAGTAAAATCATATTTATAGTTAAGTTTAAATCATTCAATATTTAAGGTGTATTAAATACACTTTTTTTATTGGTAAATCATTAAAAACGAACTTGGACCTTAAATTAAAATGCTTTAAATAACTTATAACTTGAATAACTAGTTACCAATTTTTGTAATGATAAATTCTAATAAGCTTTTTGAATGTTTATATACAGATGTTATGATTGTTGTGGTTCGTGATATTTTTTTCTTGTTATGACAATTTGTGGAAATATTGGTAGACTTATTTATGAATATTTCGATCTACTTATGATGGAGTTTTATATGAAATTATATTTATGAATCACTCTAATTCTTATTACGAGACTATCTGTAAAAAGTTACGAACTTTTAGTTATGACACTGCTTTATATTGTGGTTATTTATTGGTTTTTTATGATTTCTTATGAGTGAATATTGACAAGCAAATATTATGAAATGTAGCATGTATAATGATTGTTTATTGTTATTATATATGCCTTATCATATGAGAGTTTCAATAATATAAATATTATGAATATTTGTTATATTTTATTATGATTATTTGTGAGAATATTATGAGAATTTGTGGTTAGTCACAAAACCAAAATTTTATGAGCTATATATATATATATTTGGGAGAATTGATGTTATATATGTTTGCAAGCTTTATGAATCTTTATTGTGTCAGTTATGATTATTTGTGAAATATATTACGATATTAGTTTGGTTAAGTACGAATAACAAAATATTATTTATTGTGGTCTTTGTTTTTATTGTATGTGAGAAGTGTGATGAGAATTTATAATTAATCACAGCGCAAAAATATTATTATTTTTTATGAGATTTAGTACTGGTATGTTTGCTATTATTTTGAATATTATGGTACTTGTTCTCATAATTTGTTGAATAAGTTATGAGTCTCTCATATTTTGTTATGAATTGGTTACAAAATTTTATGATTTTTCTGATTTTAGTAATGAATTTTTATAGTTTAATTTTATTTTATTTTAATAGGTTTACTTGTTGGTTAATTAATTGATTGCATGGTTCTTTAAGTCAAATTAAATTAAATCACGTGACGTGATCATAATCGCTAATTGAGTGCATTGGTGCAATCGTGATTGCTAATTGCGTGCATACAATATACTCTCTTTAACCTCTCCCACTAAAATCTTTTTTACATTCTATTATTTATTGTTTATAAGATGAGTGCAAAAAAGTATAAGTGTGAATTAATATTCAAACATAACGCCCAAGACATATCATCGTCTAGATTATAGAAACCTCAAAAACAATTAAAATCTCATAATTGGGATCTGATCATTTTACAGTATAAGCACCCGTCAGCCAAAATCAAATGATGGAAGGGGCATAAAAAAATATTTAAAAAAAAAAAAAAGGTTGTTGTCTATAGGGACTTTGATACTTCAATTATATCATGCTCGTCTCTTTTGTTTAGTTTAACATGTTGAATTAAATTAAAGAAATAGATGGAATAAGTAACATCTAAATTTTACGTGTTGGCTTTAGTTTATCTTTAAACTAGCGGTTGCCCTTGATATGCATGCGATTTTTTTAATTTAACAAAAAAATTAAGAACCTATTTTATAGTTCAAAATATATCAAATTTTTATTTTCTAATTTGATTATATAAACGGTTAAGAATAATAAATGTACGTAATTACTCTTAATTTCTTTCTTTCTTTTTTCTTTTTAAAAATTTAATTCTTACAAATCTGGAAGATATTTAACATAAAAAATATTTTTAAACAAGACAGTTACAGTTATAGAAAAATGACTTTTGTAATTCATGATACTTAGCGAGTCTTGAAGAATTATTTATAACTTTATAATTTTTAATTCTTAAAAAATTTATAAATACATATACAAAAAATTTCACCTTTCAATCACATTTAATTTGAAAATTTAAAATCTTTAATGATAAAATAAAAGTAGAATATCAACCATATTATCTATATTTTAATTGCATGTTACTTGAAGATTTTTAAAATTTTAAATGAAATGTCTAAATCAAACTTGTATTGAAAACCATAATTACTTATGACAATTTGCCTCACTTCTACTCCCCATATCATGTAACACTTAATAAAATGGCGTGAAATTTTTTTTCCTAATAAGGCCCTGTTTGGTCAAATTTGTGTTATTTGTGTCTATTTCTAGACTTCTTCATCTTTGGGTGAAAATTCTTTACTTTGTTTAACTATCTCAATGAGAGAAATGAAAAAAAAAATAATTAAAAGATGAAAAAAATTTACTTAAGACGAAAATGAGTAATATAAAATTTAATTTATTAGTTTTATTTTTTTAACTTTTTCATTATTTCGGTAAAAATAATTACTTTTACAATTCATCTCGAGGAAAAGAGTCTAAAAAATATATTAGTTTGACCAAATAATAAAAAAATCACTAAAAATAAAAAAATAAAAAAATAAACCATTATATCTCATATGTCCTTAATTCTTACACGTATAAAGTTTATTCGGTTTTGAATTGTTGTTGGGGCATGTGGTGCACGAAAAGAGTCACTAAAAAAAAAAAAAAAAACAATGAGCAAGAATGTGACGTAGAGCTACCAATCAAACAAGGCCTAACTTTGTTTGTTTGTAAAAGAAGATAAAGAAAATCTTGGTGAAAATTCGATAATCAATCCGTATGAGAGAGACAGAGAGAGACTCAAAAATGCATTCTTTTTATTTGCGTTTAGATTTTTTTTTAATCATAAAGGGAAAAAAAAACAAAAAACAATAGAAAAGAAAATGAAACAAAAAAGAAGATTAGTTTTTCTTGTCATTGTTTGGTTTACAAGAAAATAAATAGGAACTTGTAAAGAATTATTCTTTTATTGTCATTTGTTAAGGGGAAAACAAAAACTGAACAGGTAAAGCAGTTTAATTTCTGTCATTTTCCTATTTTCCTATCCTAGTTTAAAATGTATCTTAAGCAAAATAATTGAAGGAACTCTCTTCTTTTATTTATTTATTTATTTAATTTTTTTTATAATTCCATGCAGACATATTTTACGGGTAATTAAGAAGTCAATTTCCTTGAACAGAAAGCTCAATATTAAAGCTGAAAATCGGTTTACCTTCATAAACCTAAAACATTATTCATTTGATTTGCACGTACAAAATAAAAAAAATAAAAAATAAATAGACAAACAATCAAATATACACAAGACGAGATTTTTACGTGAAAAAATCAATTAAAAAAAACATGAAACTTATCCAAGTCCAAACGACACGCACTATAATCAAAATTTTGATTACAAGAAACTCTTACAATATTCAATT
The DNA here is from genome assembly GCA_034768845.1 of Heliamphora exappendiculata. NCBI lineage: Eukaryota > Viridiplantae > Streptophyta > Magnoliopsida > Ericales > Sarraceniaceae > Heliamphora > Heliamphora exappendiculata. The sequence continues at coordinate 12,874 of JAOTRH010363411.1, read as the reverse complement.
GAATCCTTAACCTATTACTAATCAGTCTTCTTACCAAATTCTCGTACATCAAATTCGTGTGAATTTGCCGTCGGAATCCTCATTTGGTCCTTTTCACTTGAAACTACTCTCAAGTTCTTTAAAAACAAGTGCCCAAAAATTATCTATCTCGCACACAACGGCTGCTCTCAACATATAAAAAAAAACTACTTATAACAAAATCTTAACGATAAATTAAGAAACAAAACACGTATAAGACTGATCGATCAGTAAGCAGACCGAACGATCGGTGAACATAAGCACTCGGTAATTAACAAGACTGCACCAGGGTTGATCTTTTGCAAAAAGGATCGATCGATTAATTACCAGACTGATCGATCGGTGAGAGCTTCTTCTCGGTTCTTTCACTAACTAAAGTAGAAATTTTTAAATCATGTTCATAGAAAAATACTTTCTAAGAGCAAACAAACATTAAATAATTGAATTGTAATATAAAAAATATTGTCACATATTTGCCAAGAAGATATAGCCTATGAAAGAGCGTAAAAACCTAACAAAAGCCAAGACTCATGAATCATGATTGGGTAACTAAGATAATCATCAACTTTAGGAGAGTGTTTAGCAAAGGTAATGCTATTAATTTTTAACTTCTTATTATTAACTTAACTACAAATTATAATATATTTTAAATATTTACAATTTTTACTACAGGTTATTATTATTTTTTTTTCTATTTTGGGTATAAATTATAATTTTTACTAAATACTCATAATTTCTTCTATAAATTATAATTTATAAATTATTAATTTTAATAATACCAAATACCACGTTAGTCTAATTGGCTAGTAGTTTCACCAATTCAAACACCATCTTAATCTAATTGGCCACTAGTTGAGTTTCACTTGTTGAAGGAAACTTCGAGAATGCATTCGTCATGAGTTCTGAACAGAAATTGAAATATTATTTATGAAATCTAACTTCAGTAGGTCGGTGATTACGCGGTTAATCGACTGATCTTGAGTTTTAGGTTCGCTAATGGCTAATTTGCTTATTTTATCATTTTTTAGTAAAATTTTTTATATTTTTTTTATTAAACTATTATATTTTTTCAACTTCTACCATTTAGACAAGTTGAAAAAATAAAAGAAAAGTAATTAAAATATTAAAAAAAGTTTAAAAAATAAAAATAAATCAGCATAAGTCAAAAGTTAGATTTTTTGCAATAATGTTATGGTTACCAACTTGTTTTAAGAAATTAATATATCAATTATTGTGGCATGTTCACTTGTATTGGATATAGGTAGGGTTCATATGAGACTCATTACATTAATATTTATGATTGTATACACCACGTCATTTGAAAAATGAATTTGATATAATAATAAAAACTTTAGTTGAAGAGATGTGATTCATTCTGAAGTTTAAAGTAGACTTAATATGAGTTGATCGATAATTAACTCTTTCAGCTCTTTTACTGGTAGGTACGTACGTAGTAAAAGGTAATCAAACATTCTTTTTTAAGAGAGAATAGTTTTGAGTGTACGTCGATGGTGGTTAAAGGAAGATCCAGCTGGTCTTGAGTTGTTCCTAATTGGTATCCTAAGTTTTTTTTGGGTCAAACAAAGGCACCACTACCAGGTAGGGTGTGTGACTCCAATATCGTCGGCCAGACTAGACTTGGTGTTTGTTAGTGGCGGACTGGTAGCTAGTCTTCCAAGCTCGATTAGCTTACGTTGGTTGGTTGAATTCAAACCTATTCTCATAAAATTCTACTAGCCCAACTACTGCTCCACAACATTACAACCTGAACGTTTTGTTTGGTTGAAAAATTATTTTTATAAAATTATTTGTGCACCTAACTAAATTATTAGTAATAGTTCCACGATGGAAGCTTATGCGTAGTGGTTAAATTAGGAGGGTCAAGGGATAGTCCATTCCCAGGTGGACCACTGAGATTAAGTTATTGGGCGCGTAATTTTGTACCAATTTAGGTGGGATTATTAGTTCAATAATTTAAATAAAGAATATAATAAAACGGTTCAAAAATTTAAACTCAAATTATTAGTAGTAAGTCCACAAATTTCTTTATATATTATATTTTATTTCTATCTCTCGTTGATGTGAGATGTAATATCACAATATTTTTCACTAAAAAACGTGATATCCTGTTGCGTAGCTTAAGTTCTTTTGCTGATTAAAATGTAGATAGCATCCCATTAGCGTACACAGAGCAACCCTAAGCGTGCACAAAGTATATAATCTCAAAATATCTATTCATCTTCGGAACCTATATTTCTCTATACACACCATCACGGAGCCCCATATAGAAATTAAGATTAACTCTGATACCATTTGTAACAATCCAAGTAGGTTATTGACCCAATAACTTGAATAAAGAGTTTAACAACGTAACCCAAAATACTTAATATCCAAAGTTACTAGTAGTAGCTCACAAATTTCATTATATATTAGATTTATTTTATATCTCCCACCAATGTAAGATGAGATATTAGAGTTATAAAATATACTTTTTGAATTATTATAAAATGTTAAGTTTCAAATACTTTGCTAAAAATATGTGTTATAAATATTTGTACTTACAAATGAATGTTTTAAATTTTGTATTTATTAATTGTTGGAAAAAAATCCCTTTGTGCAAAACCAAAAAATAAAAAGAAAAAAAAATGAATTGTTCTTAAATGTTGACTCGAATTTGATTCTGGTGGATCAAATTTGTGAGTGTCAAATTTGAGAATTTTTAGTTAATGGTATTGAAGGATAAAAAAACTAAAGAATAATAGATTTTTTTAAATCACATGGGAATCATAAGAATCACGGTGGTGATCTTTTAGACAACGAGTTTATTGAGTTTGATTTTAATTAGAGTTCCTTTAAAATCTATATAAAGAAGGGTTTAAGTAACAAAAATCTTAAAACACATAGATAATGAGGTACAATATAAGAATATACCAGAAAAGCTCAGGTTGAAACCAAAAAGTGTAAAGAGAGATTCGTATACACTAGAGTGAGGCTCAGATTTAGTGATTAAAAAGTGTAAAATTAATTCTCGTAAATCTTATTGATAATAGTAGATTATTCTGTCTTGTTCTCTCGTAGATGTTAGCAGTCAGCCGAACCACGTATATCTTGTGTTCTTGTGATTGTTTTTATTCTTTATTTGCTTTGGATAGATCGTAGTTTACATGGATCTTTTTGCTGCCTAACCAAATCTTATTTTGAGAATTTGTGCATAAAATTCCAACATTAAAGTCGTACCCCAATGTGTTAAATTCTTAGATTTGGCATTGGTTTCCTACAACTTCTTCATGGAAAAAGATGAGTCATGAGACCCTGGTCTGAATTTGACAAATTTGACACGTAAATATGGTGAAATAGGATTGGACTCTCAAGTTCCCCAATCGAAGGACGAGACCGCACATCAGTTTACATGAAGTTAGATCACTTGGACACATTTCATTGCTGTAAAGCAAACTAATAACTTGGGATAACTGCAACTACCACGCTAGCTGCCCGTTCCTACAATCCACTTCTATTCAGTAAACAAATCCAACTATTCTCAATTTCTTTCCCAAGAGATCGTGGCACAACTCTGAAAGTGTTCCTTATTTAGGCAAAAGCCTAAACCCCAAGAAAAAGAGAACACAGCTCGTCCGGTTTAAAGACTTTGACCTTGTTTGGGATAATATATCTTATTTGCTTATTTTTTGTTTTTAGTAACTTTTTTTATTGCTTAGTACTAATATATTTTTTCAGCTCTTCTCATCGAGACGAGTCGAGAAAATATAGAATTTGAACTAAAATATATAAAAAAACAGGTTTAAAAAAGATAAAAATGAGTTAAAATAAGCTTTTATGTTGCTTATTTGTCTTTAGTAAACCTTTTTCATATCTATATCAGAATTTTTTTACTTTTCTATTTGCCTCGTCGGATCAAAAAAAGTAAATTTTCTAAACCAAACGATAAAAAAAGTCTAGAAAAGACAAAAATAAAGATAAATCTTAAAATTTATCCCAAACGGGGCCTAATGCTGGCATCTTTAATGAGTTTTACTTTTTTTTATTCGTTATAACTTAAAATGGCCTAATTTGTCAGCCAAATTGAATTATGGAATTATGGGATTTTAGACTTTTAAACCATGAAGTATAACGAGTCAGAAGGCCCGACATAAAACTGGCAGCCAAACCGGGCTTTAGTTTTCAATTCATGGTTAAGTGTTTTTTAATCACTTTTATGATTCTAATGCAGATGTTTGAAATAATGAAGCAAAGCAAACCAGTAGTCTTCACAGGCCACTCCATTGGAGGAGCAATTGCTTCTCTTTCAGCTCTCTGGCTCCTCTCTCATCTCCAATCCATTTCGTCTCCCTTCAGTGTCCTCTGTATCACCTTTGGCTCACCTCTGCTGAGCAACGAGTCCCTTTCCCGAGCCATCCTCGAAGAAAGATGGGGAGGAAGCTTTTGGCATGTGGTGGCAAAGCATGACATTGTGCCAAGGCTACTCTTGGCTCCTCTAGCACCACTCACTCAGCTGCATTCCCTCCTCCGATGCTGGCACTTATCGATAACTTCCCCGTACTTCGGAGAGCTTGCAGCTCAGCTACCCGGTGAAGAGAAAAACGAGCTATTTCTCTTCGTATTGGCCTGTGTCGAAGAAGCGGCTGGAGCGGGAGAAGGGTCAGGGAGGAGTTCTTTTTGGCCGTTCGGAAACTACATGTTCTGCACCAATGACGGAGCCATTTGTGTGGACAATCCGGTGGCTGTTGTCAGGCTGCTGCACTTGATGTTCGCAATAGGCTCTGCCACTTCCAGTATTGAGGACCATCTCAAATATGAAGACTATGTTGGGAAGATATCTTTGCAGTTCTTAAAGAGCAGAGGCTCCTCCATCGAAGGGGAGTTTCCTGAGTCAAGCTATGAAGCAGGACTTGCCCTGGCATTGCAGTCCTCGGAAATAGATAGTCATGTAAAGCCATTTTACCCAAGCCTCATCTCAATTCCTACTGGATTGAACGAGATGAGGAAGAAAAGTTTAGCTGCCTGACCTTTGTCTTCTTTCTCCAAACCTGCAGGGACCAGTTTCCGGACCAGCAAAAGACTGCCTAAAGACTGCAAAACGAATGGGCCGTGCTCCCAACCTCAACAGCGCGAACCTGGCTGTAGCTCTATCTAAAATCACACCATTGAGAGCCCAAATAGAGTGGTACAAAGCATCATGTGATAAGTCTGATGATCAACTGGGGTATTATGATGCCTTCAAGCTAATAAGGGGAGCCTCGAAAAGGGATGCCAAAGTCAACATGAACCGTTTAAAGCTTGCTCGGTTTTGGGATGACCTAATCCAGATGTTGGATACCAATCAACTACCTCATGATTTTCACAAGCGTGAAAAATGGGTAAATGCTTCCCAATTCTATAAGCTCCTAGTCGAGCCATTGGACATTGCAGAATATTATCGACTGGGAATGCACCGAGTCAGAGGCCATTACTTGAAGCATGGAAGGGAAAGAAGGTATGATATTTTTGATAGGTGGTGGAGGAATAGGAAGGTTGGAGAGGAAGAGAATAATAAGAGAAGCAGGTATGCTAGTTTGACACAAGATTCATGTTTTTGGGCTCGGGTGGAGGAAGCAAGGGAGTGGCTAGACAATGTTCGGAGCGAGAGTGATACGAGAAAGCTCTCCGTGCTGTGGGAGAATATTGATAAGTTTGAACAATATGCAAGGAGAATCATCGAAAGGAAGGAGGTGTCAAGAGATGTCCTGGCAGAAAATTCGAGCTACAGCTTGTGGATGAAAGAATTGAGAGAACTAAAATCGCAATTGCAGCAATTCCCCCATAGGTTCCCTGGTTTTTTTTAAGAGGAAGTTGTTCCATTGATCATATTACAGGAGAGATGAGCAGGGTTTTCCATGCGACAGTATTTACTGACTAGTTATATACGTAAAAACTCATCTTATGGATATACTTTCTTACCAGAGGTAAGAAACTGCCAAAATATGAAATTAATGGTTACAGAGAATACCAAGAATGTCACAGAGAAGATCTATCCTTCTACTTAATCCACAGGGAAATGATGTTTGACAGTATAAACTCCACTGCAAGATTATTTCAGTGATGTGTGTGTATATATACTAGAGAATGACCCGTGCCTAAAGGCACTCTGCCAACACAATTGAACGCCAACTAAAACCAATCTAATTTCAACTTCAACTACCAACTCGAATAGACACATGAACCACAACTTTGTTTTAAGAAAAAGAACGGTTTGAAAACTGTACAGCATACACCTCAAGCCTAGTTGGATTTATATATAATTTATTCTATTAATATTAAAAGTTTCCTATAAGGGTCACATCTAGTAATCTACAATCAAACAACACTAAACTAAACATGATTCAAATAGCAAACTTTTGTGCCTACATCTAATAGCAAACAAAACTAAACAATGATTCGAATAGCAAACAAAATCAACAAAGAAAATATGTTACAATAATAAATTAAATGAGTAATTAACATTAAACCTTTGTACCTCCTCCAAAATAATTTAGCCAGCAAAGCCTAGATGTATATCTCTTTCTAATACATTTTTTTACGAAAAGTCATCAACCACCCTAATTCATTGAGTCATAACCCAACGATGAAGATATTAAATTAAAAATGACTGCTCTAGTGCAAAAGAGATCTCTTAAATCTCACCACCCTTTGGATGTGGTCTCCAAACTTGTAAGAATTTTGACCATATTTTTGAATTTAGTCGCAATATTGCCTCTCTTCAAACTATTTATTTACAACAACCACTACAATAAAAATATAAACAGTAGAAAGGGAGTAAGAGCATCTTAGTTAACAAAACACAGGAAGTACTATTTATTAGAAGACCATACATAATCAAGTCGTCGCGTGTTTATTTTATTTTTTTGGGGAAAGAGGGTTTATTGGTGTGTTGAAAGGAAAATAAATCTTAAATAATCATTACAACTTAAACAGACATTAGAACCTCTAATTAAGTCATCATTCAATGAAACTAGAGCAAATAAAAGTGATATTTATAGGATAAAAACACACCCAAATAACATACAAAATCAAGAAATAAAATGTCCAAAAACAGTAAAATTTACAGGGAGATAGAACATAATAGTAGAAACTAAGTTTTGAAAATTATTACTAAAAATAGTTTAGAAAGTCACAGTTTTAGAAAGCTTAGATCAAAGCTAAAGTTAACATGAAATAATAGGGCACAACTGCAATGAATGGAAGATTTTACCAAAAATAGCGATAAAAGATTAATCTAAGAGTGATAGCACTCCTCTTTTTCAAACTAAAAATTAAACGCAAAAAAATTGCCATAGTTGAGAACTGCAATCACGAAAGCAATCGAATCACACAACGGATACTATTCAACAATGGTCGTAATGGCAAAATGAGAGCATGTGCATCTTGAGGAGGCAAACGAATCCCGACAAAACATAGGTTTCAATTAAAACTAAAAATTCACACAATGGTGGTAATTGCAAAGGGAGCATAAAAATAGGGGATAAACAAACTATTGTCAAACACATTTGACTAATCACTTTTAAACAAATGGAACTACGTTGACAACTTTGCTCTCCAATACAATAACCAATATAAACTATGCTCAAATTTGATCAGTTAAGCCAAAAACAATGGCATAAATTGGTCAAACACACCTGATCGAAACCCTATAGTTCGAAAGGAAAGGAACAAAAAAACAATAAAGGAAAAAAATTGATAGGAAGATAAATTTCTTGGCAATCAATCGGTGAAGCCTTTTTACGAATTTAAGCAATATATAAAAGCAACAATTAACCTAAAAAATTGGTCATCAAAACTTGTCATAAAATCTCTATATCACAATATTAAAGCAAACTATTGACCAATTCGCTAATCATTCTCAAAACTTGTTTTTTTTGGTTTAAAGAGTCAACCAAAAGAAAAAACTAAAAAACTTTGTGCACATTTAATCACCTTTTTTGATTGAAAAAGAGAAAATGAACGATTTAAATAAACACTTAATCCTCGTGCACATCAAATCACTTTTATTTTAGTAAAATAAACACCTAGGCATGAAAGCAGGTAAAATATAACAAAGAAAACTACAACTGAAAAAGACATTGGCGCAGAAATTTGACAAATCCCAATTTCCAATTCCAATGCTATAGAATCCTTCCCACGGAAACCCTTAAAAGGGAAGAAAGGTCATTTGGCAAACAGAAAAAGAAAACAAAGAAAGAAGATAATTATTTAGATGTAGCAGAATTAACTTTCTAAGGTCCATATAGCTAGTTTAATCAACACTAATTCTGTAATCCATACCAATCAACTCTCTAACTGGCATTATCATCTTTCCCCCTTCCCCCTTTACTATTGTTGGCGTATGTGAAATTTCTGCAAGAAGAAGCATTTCAACAGCATTTTCTGTAGGAGCAGCACTGATAGTGACTTGTATGGTGACTTATCTAAAGAAAATAAAATTCACCAAAAAAACTCAAGAGCTTGACTAAAAACCAGCAAATCTGATGGGGAAGTATTGGCAAAGTGCGAACCAATATTATCGATTTGCCTTTTTTGGAACCCAAGACCTAAGACCAAACTAATTACTTGTAAAAATTGAACCAACCCAACTCATAGAGGTCGAATTGATTCGATTTTTGAATTTTTCGGGTCTCTAATGCACAACCCTAAGGTAGGGTGATGTTGGTAGCGGGGGAGGGAAGTAAAACGGAGCTAAAGTGGAAGAGTGAGGGTGTGAGTGATCGGTGGAAAAAGAAGTGAGTTTGGGACATTAGAACGAGAGAAAATATAGATTTGATGATGAGTGGTAGAGCTAGGAATCTAATTTAGTTTAAAATTTTAATTTTTTTAAATAAATAACAATAAGATATTGTTAAAATTTAAATAATTATTAATAAGTATAAAAATTTGTAATCTTATATTTTTACAAAATTGTGTAACAATTTAGACAAAAACTTTTATATTTATTTATTTTGAATAAAAAACATATTAATCAAACTAATTGAAATATTATAATTTTTTAAGAATATTATAATATTTATATAATATTCTAATAATAAATGACTTTCTATTGTATATTAAAACTTTTCTCTTGAATCGCAAATGAGTAAAATATGTAGTTAGAAAAATCAAATGAAAATTCTAACTAAGTAAAACTTTTAAAACGGTTATATTTTAAAAATTGCAATTTCAAGACCCTTGGTTGCAAATATTTATGTAAAAACTTAAAATAATAGAATAGTTTTATACTTAGGAGGGTGTCATTAAACAAATTTTATGAATTGATATACATAATTTTATTTTATTTTATAGATAATAGTGTATATACAGAAAAGTGAGAGAGGGCACGTGCCTCCTCTGGGTGTGCATTAGCTCCGCCACTGCTAATAATAGAGAAGAGAATGCGTGAGGAGAGCACAACGAGATGGCAAGGCGTGAGCTGAAAAACAAATTTGGGTAATTCATTGATGGAGGAAGACTGTTAACCGTCTTATTAATATATAAATGTCACATCAACTTCAACTTAGTTGAATGTATAATAACTACGTGATAATCCATGCCTCAAGGCATTTCTATAATTTTTTTGATATCATACGTGCTTACAGAACTCAATTTATTAATGACAATAATTCCAGTGCAAATTTTGTTGTTGTTAGTGTTTCTACACTAAACTGACAAAGACATTTTCAAACAGAAAATTTTCTAATTAAATCTCAACAGCGAATTTTAGAAATAAAATGTTACATGTTTAGCATAAACAAATATATTCACGTTCAAAAGACACATGTATAGCTAGTTAAAATGGGAGATGTAGAAAGTTAGGACACTACTACACAAATGTATCACGGTTTGGGGTGGCAGCTACGGTTTAGTGACACTACTACACAAAACTCATGTAGACTGTATCACGATATGAAATACAAAAAACTACATGATTGTAAAGAAAAAGTTTAGGAAAAATATAAAAAGAAACAAACAAACTAATGAAAGCATAGCAATGTTTGGCTTGTTTGGCTTCACTTTTAAGCTAACCTTTTTCAAATAGTCGAAGGCTTACCCTGGTACTTGGCTTTTTATGTTGTTTTGCCAAATAATTAGTTAGCCCTTGAATACACAAATCAAAAGCATCAACATGGTCCACATATCTGCCAAATTAAAAGAATCTTTCAAAATCCACCCAAAAAAAGTTTGAACGTAGACAAAGAGAATAGGTTTTTTCTCCTTTCGATCCCACAACTGATTCAATAGCAGTAATATAGATTTATACTAGGAAAAAAAACTACCAACATATGCACCATCATCGCCTAAAGTCCCTAATAAGCAATTCATTACTGCTCATGGGTTAATGTATTTATAGGGCCATAAAGTAGCACGAGTTATTGTGATATCCTAGTATCACACATCAGAAAGGGAGAGGGAACTCTTGTGTTATAAAGAAAAAACTATAGACTCTTATACAACAACGAAGCCTTTCCCATGTGGTAGAGACCCTAGCAGAACTTCACAGTTAAGTGTGTTTAGACGGGAGCAATGCAAGGATGGGTGACCAATTGGGAAGAACAAAACCGTGAGATTTTGCCCAAAGCGGACAATATCGTTGCCATGTGAAGGGTCAGGGTGTTAAAGATGGTATCAGAGCCGACTCTCCCCACCTCCGAGTGTGGCCCCTACTGTCTCACGTGACATGTGAGCGGGCTACTGAGTGAGCAGGTCGATAAAGGACTGGTAGGATACCGGAACTGACAGGCTACTGTACAGGGGATGTGCAGTCTTAAGGGGGTGTGGATTGTGATATCCTAGTATCACACATCGAAAAGGGGGAGAGAGGTATTGGGCTATAAAGAAAAATGTTTGGACCCTTATACAATAACGAGGCCTTTTCTCAAGTGATAGAGACTCTAGCAGAGCTCTACAGTTAAGCGTGCTTAGGCAGGAGCATTACAAGGATGGGTGACCCCCTGGAGAGAACAAAACTGTGAGAATTTTGTTCAAAGTGGACAACATCGTTACCATGTAAAGGTTTGGGGTGTTACATTTATGGTGCTACATGTCTGCCAAAATAAAAAACTAAAAAACTTTCTATATGTTAAAAAAATGACCTAGTTTAAACTTTCTATATTTTCTATATGAACATTTTACCACAATGCTTAATGAACCTCAAATGTATCACAATATAGTTCAATCAACCATCATTTGGAACAAAGGCAGCCATCTTCTTTCCATGCTAAACTCAGGCACATTTTTCAATAGCAGAGTTTGGCTGCTTAGCCACAATCCCAATAATCCAACCAAGCAATTATTGATCAGGTATTATACTAAAAATAACAATTTGAAGCACAAAGAAAGAACTAAAACAAAAAAGGCAACTAAACTATTTAAAAAGTAAAATATTCTTTACATATAAGCTCACATTGCTGATTAAGCAACAATGAGGTGAAGTGGTGGCATATTGTTGATACAATCATTGGTTAATATGTTTTTAAAACTCGGTAAAACATAATGAACTTAATATCGAAATAACTTTAGCCATTTGAGAGAGAGAGAGAGGGAGAGAGAGAGAGATTAAATATGTAAAATTAAAATTCTACGGTATTTAATCGAGCGTTAAAAAGAACCCTTACACCAAGACAACTACAACTTATACTTTCACACCTTATAACCATTTTCCTCCCTCTCTTTTCAATCCTCTTTAAATTGCCTCAATAAACACCTAAAAAGTGAACTATGCTATGGAGTAGTGGGCATTTCATTGAACACATACCATTTGTTCTCCCACTATTGTTATATATTTTTCAATATTAAGAATGTACATTTAGAGAGGGAGGGCAAAGAATTACCAAAAAATAGTTTCGTCGAGAATCTTATGTTCTTCAAAATCACATAAAAACATAAATCACACCTACGAAAAAATAATAATAATAATATTAACACACACAGGTGGACAATGAACAACCACATTTCCTAAATCCCACTTAATTTGGAGAAAAATAGGAATTCATATTATATAAAATAAAATAGGATTTCAAATTATTTTCCAAAATATGAGGGAGAAACAAACATTTTTATTGATTTATAGATGAGAAAACATGGTGCACAACAAAAAAATGCCAGCTTAATAACATTAGTTAAAACCTACCATTTACTTTAATAGTAAAAAAATAAAGCATAAACTTTCAAGTATAATCCCTTCAATACCATTAAAAAATCCCACTAATAGAAATAAATTATGGCCCACATCACCTAAGACATTAAATAAATAATAAAAAACAATCTACAAATAGAAAAGAAAAAATATGTACAATCGGAAAAATGCAGTAACATATAGACAGACGTATAAAATAACTAGAATGAAATTCTACATTTAAAAATCTTGAGTACAAACTAAAATTTTTTTTAAAAATAAGACAGGATACTCATACGCAAATAATATCTATAACAATAACCCATTCCAAACAAAATAAATGACAACAATATCAAAAATGATACTTACGCTGTTTGACTCCATTGGAAAAAGAATGCAAAATCATATATGGTTTTCTAGCAATTTTTTCAAACACCTTGTGGATGAGCACAACAAATGTAAAGAGAAAACAATATCTACTGCTTGTTACATTTTTATATATAGAGTTTAGACAATATAAATAGCCATCGGTGGAACTAAGAAAATGGCACTAAGAATGAGCATCTTAATCGAAAAAATTCATATCTTAATCGAAACTGCAATATCTTACGGATCTTATCGAGGGAATGTTTAATGTGTTATAGCTGGTATACTGAAAATCATATTTTTAGTATTTAATTTTATTTTTTAATAAAATTAATTTTTTATTTTATGAGAATC
>JAOTRH010363301.1:0-36141 GCA_034768845.1 Heliamphora exappendiculata | reverse complement strand
AACCACATTTTTGTCCATCGTTAACCACACACACATAAATAAAACCAAAGTTTTATATACACAAAGATCACATATCTGTCCTTTAATATGCACGAGTAAAACTAGAGTTTTAAATGCACAAAATCATGTACAAACACTACATTTCATATAACAGTATCACATGCCACATTACTCGTTGTCTACCAACCTTGAAGACCAACAATTAACAAAAACAAAACCTAACCCCGAAGGCTAGCCCTAAACCTCAAACGTTTTCACAAAACACTATATTTTTTAAAACTCGCCTTTTTAAAAAAAGAACTACGGACCCAAACACGTCAAGCACACAACGATGTATAAACACCACGATTAACAAAACTACGTTATCCCCGAAGACGACAACAAAACGAAAACAAACCCCCAAGGCCACCACACGACCCACCAGAACAATCAAAACAACCCCAACAAGACATCAATAGACGGAACACCCCCATCTAGTCGACTGAAAAAGGCTACTGAAATTTCAAAAAATTCACCCAAAACATAGGTTAGTTGATTGAATGCCCCAATCTAGTCGACTTGATCATCACATTGTCGACTCAGTCAATTGGATCATCCAGTCCAGTCAACTCAACCATGGAGAAAACAAAACCCAGGCTACGAAAATAGCTTTAAACCCCAAAATCGAGGCAACCAAACTCCCTTTTGATACCCTCGAACATACAAGAGCCCAAAACTATTGGAGGCAATACTGCCAAGATCATTATTTTTATAAACGCTTTTTGGTAAAAAAAAATTAACTGGATGGGCAAACGTCGAAACGGACTCCAGATAAAACTTTTGGCAATGAACGATCAAAATAAAACCCATGCAACCAAAGTTAATTTAGAAGAATACATTTTTTCAATCGATTCTTCAACTACGATTTGTTTCTGAGTTGAAACTTCTGTCAGATCTTCTACTGTATTTCCTTACGCGATCCTCGAACGTAGTGTAAGCTACAAACTATCGAAAATTCGTGCTGGCAGAATCCCGATATATTTAGTGTTGAGAGATAAAATATGATATAAAACTGGTGTAGCCTATCCGCATATATATAGGGCTAAGTAGGGACCTATAGAGTAATTATGAGTAAAATTTTCAGTGGAACACAGATACCTACTTGTGGTTTCTGCAATTATGCAAAGACGGAGCAGTTTTTGTAATTTTCATAAAACACTGAATTACAGTTCACACCACTAAAAAACTGTAATTGCACTTTGGCCCATAATCCGAAGATCTTCTTGCAATGAGCTTTTGTTATTAAATACTTACCATTTCTCACCACGTTAAGATTCCCAATACCCGTCAACTAAATTTAATTACTGACAACTTAATTTAATCGGCATCTTGATATTCCTTAAGCCCTTTCGCTTAACTTATTTGACCGCCAGATAATCAAATCTACCTGTAAGATTTGGCCCGGTCAAAACTTATAAGCATCCTTAATGGGGTATCGTCAATCCTAATCATTCGGAACGTGAATTCCGTCAATAATTAGTATTTGACATATAAATAATACTGCTATCCAACTCACCAGGAATATAGACCCATATAAGATCGCACCCTCTAATGAATCAAAACAACGAATATTAAATATATGCAAATTAATAATTATTTCAGGATTAAGAGAATAAGCATTATTTATAATAACCTTGGGGTGTAAAGTAATTTATATAGTCAGTACAAAATTAATTATCCCAAATGTCCCGTTCAAAACACACAAAGTGTACTAGCACAGAGAGTCAAAATAATAGACGATGCTATTATTTATTTTTCGTAATCAAGACAAGCCTATTAAAACTCTGTACTATAGTCGTACCAATGGTAAGTCCATTTGCATCTAAATTGTGAACATAAAACTTATATTCTGCAATAAGCTAAAATTTAATCTTCTGTGTACAAGTCGTACTCTACATACCAGATTAAATTCTATACAAAATATTAGATATTCATGTATAACATTAAAGAAATTATATATATACATTACTCATAAAGATTCTCATAAAATAGAAAATTAATTTTATTAAAAATAAAATTAAATACTAAAAACATAATTTTCAATATACGAACCCTAATAATCTTCTACTTATACTCAAAATCATGCTGCCATACATCTGACTCTCATGCCCTCTACATGACTATCAAAAGTCTTAATCGGTAAGCTCTTTGTAAAAGAATCTACAAGGTTGTCTCCTAATATAATTTTGGTTATAGCAATATCACTTCTCTGTACAATTTCTCATATCAGGTGATACTTATGCTCAATGTGCCTACCTTTCTTATGGACCTTTGGCTCCTTTGAGTTTGCAATCGCTCTGCTATTGTCACAGTAAAGTGTAATAGCCGATTGAACTGAAGGTACCATCTCTAGATCCATCAGGAAGTTCCTTAGCCAAACAGCCTCCTTAGCTGCTTCAGAAGCTACAACACACTCAGCCTCCATGGTGGAATCAGCAATGTAGGACTGCTTGATACTCCTCCAACTTATAGCTCCACCTCTTAAGGTAAACACATATCCTAAGGTAGACTTACGAAAATCCCTGTCAGACTAGAAATCTGAGTCTGTGTATCCCAAAGGTACTAGACTTTTTCCTGATAAATCAGCATATAATCCTTAGTCCTTTTTAGGTACTTGATTATATTCTTTACCGCAATCCAATACTCCTACCCTAGGTTAAACTAATATATGCTAACCATGCCAATGACAAAGCAGATGTCGGGTCTAGTGCAAAGTATAGCATACATGAGGATTCCTACTACCGAAGCATAAGGAACCTCCTTCATCCTCTCTATCTCATCAAGTGTCTTAGGACACTGATCCTTGGATAGAGTGATTCCATGCTTGAAAGGAAAAAATACTTTCTTGGAATCCTGCATGCTAAAATGAGTAAGGATATCATCGATATACTTTTGCTTGTGATAATCCCAACATCTTTTCTTTTTTATCTCGCACAAGCTTGATCCTAAGGATGTGACTGGCTTCTCTCAAGTCCTTCATATCGAACTGCCCAGATAACCATACTTTAACGGTAGATAATGCCCCCACATCGTTTTTGATGAGCAAGATATCGTCTACATGAAGTACTAAGAAGATCACCACGCTTCCGTCACGCTTCTTGTACACACAGGACTCATTCAAATTTTGATCGAAATCATAAGACTTTATAGATTGATCAAACCGAGTGTTCTGAGACCTCGATGCCTGCTTAAGTCCATAAATAAATCTCTTAAGCTTGCACAACATGTGCTCCTGGCCTTTTGCAATGAATCCATCTTATTGTATCATATAGATACACTCGTCAAGACTTCCGTTAAGAAAAGCTGTCTTGACGTCCATTTGCTAGATTTCGTAATCGAAATGAGCGGCAATGGATAAGAGAATTCGAATAGACTTAAGCATGGTTACCAGCGAAAAGATTTTCTCATAATCGATCTCTTCTTTCTGAGTCAACCATTTAGCAACAAGCCTAGTTTTGAAGGTTTCAACCTTCCCGTCTACTCCTCTCTTCCTCTTGTAGATCCACTTGCATCCAATGGATTTTATCCCTTCGGGTGGTTCTACAGGTTCCTAGACCTGATTGGAATATATAGATTTCATCTCTGAATTTATAGCCCTTTGCCAAAAATCTACATTTTTATCTTTTAGTGCTTCATTGTAGTTATAGGGCTCGGTATCTAGTTCAGCTAAAAACTTGTCAAACGACTCTCCCAAGAACATATACTGATCAAGTTGATGAACAACCCTCCCACTACGACGAAGCACTACCTGTGCCTGTGTACTAACAGTAACAGGCTGCCCAGATTCTGAACCCTGTGCATCAGCACCCTGTTATTGATTTGCACCTGTCTCGATAATTCTCGCACTACGACGAGGTAATGGAATATCAGTAACTTGTGGTTCTTCTTTCGTT
The DNA here is from genome assembly GCA_034768845.1 of Heliamphora exappendiculata. NCBI lineage: Eukaryota > Viridiplantae > Streptophyta > Magnoliopsida > Ericales > Sarraceniaceae > Heliamphora > Heliamphora exappendiculata. Next base: position 32,209 of record JAOTRH010363301.1, on the reverse strand, counting down.
CTACTGGTATTTTCTCTTAGTTTTTCTAGAATAATTTTTCTATTGGGCTTGTAATCCATAATATAATCATCTTTCAAGAATCGGGCGTTCGTGCTAACAATGTCCATCTGATCATTAAGATTATAAAATAGATCATCCTTTCTTCTCTTGGGATACCTCACAAAGAAACAGACTTCTGTCATCGATTCCAACTTACCTGCGTTCTCTTTCAACACATAGGCTGGACACCCCCAAACTCGAATGTGTTTTAGACTAGACTTACGCCCGATCCATAGTTCTATAGGAGTAGAAGGTACTAACTTAGAAGGTATCATATTCAGAATGTAAGCCGCTGTCACTAAAGCGAGTCCCCAAAACGTATCTAGTAAATCTGAATCACTCATCATTGACCTTACCATCTCCATAGAAGTCCTATTCCTTCTTTCTGCTACACCATTCAGCTGTGGAGTGCCAGGTGCAGTTAACTGGGATGTAATATCCTCTGATGAAAAGTAGTCCTTAAACTCTTCAAAGAGATATTTTCCACCACGGTCGAATTGTAGTGATTTGATACTTTTACCCAGACGTTTCTCTACCTCCGCTTTTAATTTTTTGAATTTATAAAGCATTCAGACTTATGATGCATCAGGTAAATGTATTCATACCATGAGTAGTCATCAATGAAACTAAAGAAGTACTCAAAGCCACCTCTAGCCCGGATTATCATAGCACCATACACATCAGAATGAACCAACTCCAACAATTTTTTAGCTCTACAGCCTTTGGTCGAAAAGGGCCTCCTGGTCATCTTACCCTCTAAGCAGGATTCACACACTGGAAATGTCTCCACTTCTAATGAACTCAAAGGTCTATTTGCTACCAGTCTGTTTATCATTTTTAGATTAATATGACCGAAGCGTAAGTGCCAAAGAAACGTTTGGTTCATTAAATAAGAAAATTTTCTCTTATACGGTAATATAGATGTATGATTCGTTTTAGTCAGTTGTAGTGTAGAAGAGATTGGAGTAATAATATAAATATCATCCACCAATGTACCAGAACAGATAACTTGTTTATTATCCTTAATAATCACAGAGTTATTAAAATAAATAAAATATCCGCCTTTAGCCAATCCAGAAATAGAAACTAAGTTTCCTCCAATAGCTGGTACATAAAGACAATCTCTCAATATTAAAACCCAATCTCTACCAAAATTAAGAGTGATATCTTCTATTTCAACTGCTGTTACCTTTGTATCATTGCCCAAATCTAGGTAAATCTCCCTATCACTAAGTTATCGGGTTTCTTGAAACCCCTGCAATGAATTGCGAACATAATTAGTAGCTCCCGTATCTACACACAAAGTACCAGTAGATAACACCGCTAAACATGTTTCCACAACCAGCGAATAGAAATTACTTTGTTTGTTCTGCCTTCTGAGAAATACTGGGCATAGCTATTTTTTGTGCTGGGACTGATTGCAGTGAAAATATCTACCTTTCAGATTTTTCACACCAGTCCGTGACCCACTAACTTTCCTGAAAATCATGTCTCCCTTTTTTTGAACCTTTTTCTTCTTCATGCCTTTCGGCCTAGAGAAAGAACTATTTTTAGAAACAAACACATTCCCCAGTATTAAAATAATATCATTTTTAATTAAAGCTATATCCAAGTTACATTTCCAGTCAACAAAATTCAGACTCATAAGTTTATTTTCTTTGAGTATAGAAGTGAGTGGGTTGAAATTCATTTTAATCCTGAGAATCACATAATTAAAAAACCATTAATTATGATGAGCAAAACTTTGAATTCATTTTAATTTGGTTCCCTCTACCATTTTAAAATTAATTCGTCAATAGCCTGGTAACCTGAGAATAGCATGCCTCGTTGGGAGAACGTCTACTATCCTTCATAAGACCAGACATGCCAATTCCTTTTAATTTTACTGTCTAGGCAACTGACCATACCAAGTAAAATTAAATAGCTGACATAGTTTCGATCCAGTATATAATAGCAGTGACTCAGTTGAAGAGAATACTATTATATACAACTAAGTGTTAACCATCACCTAATCCCAAATTAATTGATTCGCAATGAACTCTTCAGTTGGAGAAGTGATCCACACTAGTAATTATCCAGAATTATCCATAAAGGAGGTTTGTACTGACAATACCGCAATTAATATGTCTATTGGGGAGGAAGGCCTCACGGCCGACACACAGAGTTTAATTTCATCGCCAACAAACTGGTGATGGAGATCGCGAGATTTATCTATGAATAAATTCACTCTCCCACTTAGATTTTTAAAATATTTTTTAGAGTTATAAAAATTTATTTAATTAAAATAAATTTATTAATTTTGAAAACTACACAATCTGAAGAAATTAAATATCTTTCCGTGTACACGATTCTAAAGATTTCGATTTGCCAAACTACTTTTTGTGTTTAAATGCGTAACAAATAAAATTTAATAAATGCATAGTTTTTTCTTCGGCTTTTTAGCCAAGGCATTGATTAAATGTATTTATTTATTTTATTTTCTATTTCATATTTTTTTAAAAATAATAATTTATTTTGATTAAATATTTTTCTATTTAATTAATTTAAAATTTCAAATTAATTCTCACATTTTTTCAATAAATCTAATTTTATGAAAAAATCATTTTAAACATGATATTTTGTAAAAAATAAAATATTTAAAGTTTTTCCATTTAATTAAAATTAATTAATTAAAAAAACTTAAATTTATTTTCTATTACAAAATATTTTAATGAAAACCAAAATTTTGAATTAATTAAATTAACAGGATAAATAAAATAGATATACAATCATCCACACAGTTCATATATATAAACATGATATGCATATATCCTAATGTTATGATCAAAATAAAACGTTGAGGCGTTTTACTCTCCTGTAGAAGAGAATCTGTAATAATCCTTTTTCGTTTCTGATTCATGTGTTTCGATTGCATTAGAATTTCTTAATATACGTCGGTATATATAAATATATTATATCAGTCTCAAACATATCTATTAAACGACCAAAAAATAGGCCCGGACCAAGCCAAAATTGCCGGCCACCACCAGCCCGCCGGCGTCGCCATGTGACGCCACCTTTAGGCAATTCTTGCCTCCTCATTCGAGCTCCGTTTTCGATAATTTTTATACTAAAAAATAGCTCTCGAAAGGTAATATTTTTTTTCAAAAAATTTACTCGAAAACTGCCCAAAAAATAGCCAAAAAAACTGCTCGAACCAGTGCCGTCGCCCAAAATAGTGCCCTATTTGGGCTTTTTTTGGTGTTTCTTTCGTGCTCGTTTTTTTGAAAAAATAACTCAAATATTCATCCACATGATGTTTCGAAGAATGCCTAAAAAATAGTCCAAAAAGGCCCAAAAATAGCTCTCGAACAGCACCGCTGCCGTTGGAACACTACTTGCTTTTTCTATTTTTGGCCTAATTTTTTTTTTCAATTTTGGACAGTATTTAAAGGTATATTTGCTGCTATTTTATGCCTAAAAAATTGCTCAAAAAATAGCCCAAAAATTATCAAAACAACCGTCGGTGGTGGTGCTATTTTGTTGATTTTTTTGCTATTTTGATTTATTTTTGTTATTTTGATTTATTTTTGTTGCTATTTTTAATGCATAAATACTGTAAAAAACTCACTGAAAAAATCTATTTAAAACCTTTAAAAATTTACTGCGATCCGTGATCCGTAAAAATTCAAAACCACCACCGGTGCCGCCACTGTTCTTCGTGTTTTTTAATATATTTAATCTATTCTTAAATAATCTAAACAGATATTTAAAAATAAATAACTAGCTATTACATCGATCATATATCCCGAAGGCTCACGCTTGATCTGTCACGGTCAATCCCGGTGATTTAAAAAAAATCATTTTTCGCGCATTCAATCAAACATGAAATAAATGACGATCATAAAATCGGGATTAGAACGTCTGCAAAACCAAGTTAGCACAGTTCTAAAACTACTCGGCCTCGATAACCAAAATAAAAAATAAAAACGGCTCTAATACCTATTGTTAGAGGAAAAACTGCCAATATCATTATTTTTATAAATAATTTTTGGTAAAAAATTAACTAGATTGAAAAACGCCAAAATGGGGTTCAGATAAAATTTTTGATGTCGAACGATCAAAATAAAAACCCGTACAACCAAAGTTAATTTAGAAGACAAGTATGTTTTACCGGTGAAATCTTCAACTATGTTTTTCATTCCGAGTTGAAACTCCCGTCAGACCTTCTATTGTATTCCTTTATGTAATTATCGAATGTAGTGTGGGTTACAGACTATCGAGAACTCATACCGGTAGAACCTGAGCAACTTTAGTCTTGAAGATAAGTTCTGAAATTGATTCAGCCTACCCGCATATTTATAGGGTTATAAGAGGGACCTGCAGAGTAATTATGAGTAAGACTTCCAGTGGAGCACAAACATCCATAAGCAATTTTTGTAATTAAGCAAACCTAATAGCGGTATCTGCAATTATAAAAAACTAGTAGCGATTTCTGTAATTTTTATAAAATACTTAATACAGTTTACACCACTAAAGAACTATAATTACACTCTGACCCATAATCTCAAGACCATTTTATATTGAGCTCCTGTTATTAAATACTTAACATTTCTCCCGACGTTAAGATTCTCGATACCCACCAATTAAATTTAATTATTGATAATTTAATTGAATCGACATCTTGTAATTCGTTAAGCCCTTTAGCTTAACTTATTTGACCGTCGAATGATCAAATTCACCTGTAAGGTTTGGCATGATAAAAACTTATAAGCTTTCTTAAGAGAGTATCGTCAATTTTGATAATTCGGAACGTGAATTTCGTCAATAATTAATATTCACCATATAAATAATACTGCTATCCAACTCACCGGGAATATAGAACCATATAAAATCACACCATCTAAAGAATCAAAACAACGAATATTGAATATATATAAATTAATAATTATTTTAAGATTAAGAGCATAAACACTATTCATAATAATCTTATGGTGTAAATTAATTTATATAGTCAGTATAAAATTAATTACCAAAATCTGTCCCGTTCAATACACACAAAGTGTACTAGTACAGAGAGTTAGAACAATAGACGATACTATTATCTGTTCTCCGTAACCATGGCCTATTAAGACTCTGTGCTACAGTCGTACCGATAGTATGTCCATTTTTATTTAAACTGTGAACATAAAACTTATATTTTATAAGAACCTAAAATCTAATTTTCTGTGTGCAAGCTGTACTATACATACCAGATTAAATACTATATAGAATAAAGGACATGCATGCATAATATTAAAGAAATGATACATATATATTGCTCATAAAGATTCTCATAAAATAAAAAATTAATTTTATTAAAATTAAATTAAATACTAAAAACATGATTTTCAGTATACCAACCCTAACAACATCACAATTTTTCCAAGGTTACCTACTGTAGATAACTGCCTCGGACGTCCTCTCGGATGTGAAAGACGAGAATCGCCAAATAATTCATGCTCTAAGGCCCCATCAATGCAAGCAAAGTCACGACCTAAGCTCGGGAGCGTGTGGTACGAGTATCGGGAGTATCGAAATATGAGGTTAAAATCAAATTTAGCAGAGTATCGGTATCCAGGTCTTTGTCTCCTTGGTTTCTATGGAAATGGGTGCCTATTTATAGGTAATGAGGCAACATAGACATTCTTTGAAATGCTGTCACTTGTCCAAAAAGGTGTCAAACTCGCGACCGTGACATTCAATTGTACAAACAGAGCAGGCCGTGACCTTCAAAGTTCGCGACTAGGTTTATGGTTTCAACAAGGTAGCGGTCATGACAAAGAAAAGTTGCGGCTTGCTCTATGATCACAAAAAGGTGGTGGCTATAAGGGTACAAACATGGCATGTTGTAGGATTTTAAAAAAGGTGGTGGTCGAGAGAAACATGGATGTTGCAACCTGAAGGTTTTTGGTAATTTTTTAGATTTTGAACCAAATTTTTAACTTTGCTTGCTTGAGAGTATTCTTAAGCATAATCTCCATATTCTCGTCATTGGGGATCATTTGAGATGGGTGCCTAAGATTTAGCTTAGTCAAATTGGGGTGTCCATAGTTGCACCTCTTTGACAGAGCTTGGAACAACTCGTGGTATAAGTAAATGTCAAAACTTTAGAGATAAACCGATTGAACAAGCTACCAATCTTAGGTACAAACAAAATATACAGAAAAGCGTGGTCAAAATTGAATTTTCATCGAGCTTCCTAGTACCCTAATTGTAAGCGATCACACCGGTCATAGTTCGTGAGGCAATGCATATGATGTAAATAGGTTAATCACGATGCATGATAGATACGATGTGATGCAAACAGGTATAATGCAAATATATAAAAATTTAAGACCACAACATGGACAAAAGATTATCAAAGATCAGTTTTAGGTTATGAATAGACTAATAAGATGATTATCAGTTTTAGGTTATGAAGGGATCGAAGGGTTAGTTTTAGGTCATGAGGAGGACCGAGGAGATAAATATCAGTTTTAGGCCATGAAGGGACTGAACGGTTTTAGGGGTAGTTTTAGGTCATGCAAGGATCGAAGAGTCAGTTTAAAATTATGAGAAGGTCTGAACGTTCAAAGGGGTATTTTTAGGTTATGTAAGGACTGACTAGTCAGTTTAAGGTCATGAGGAGAAACGAAGGTTCAAAGGGACATTTTTAGGTCATGCGAAGATCGACAAGTTAGTTTAAGGTCATGAGTAGGACCGAAGGTTAAAAGGGACACTTTTAGGTCATGTGAGGACCGGAGAGTCAGTTTAAGGTCATGAGGAGGACTGAAGATATGGATATCATTTTTAGGTCATGAAAGGACCGAAAGTTAGTTTAAGGTCATGAGGAGGACCGAACGTCTTAGGGACAGTTTTAGGTCATGCAAGGACTGATGAGTTAGTTTAGGGTCATGAGGAGGACCGAACGTAAGGTTAATTCCTCATAAACCTTAGAAGGGGGCCAAAACAAGATTTGTATTGCTTGAAGGTTGGTGCTCAACAAAACATCTAGACCGTTACTTTTGAAAGTAGCGGCCTGGACATCAAAAGTCGCGGCCATTAGAAACGTTTAAGATTTGTCATGGTCATGAGAACCAAAGCTCATGACCTGGGTTTAGATGTTGCAGCTGTGAGTTTTAAAAGAGTCGAATCTTGCGATCGCGAGGTTGACAGCAGTACATGGGCCTGGGGTGGTTTGAAAAGTTCATTCGCACAATTTGAAAAGAAACTCTCTCCATCTCTCCCAACTCTCTCGGGTTTTTTGTCGATTCTCACACCCTCTCTTTCTCGACTCTTGCTCTCCCTCTCTCTCAACTCACATCCTCTCAAAACCATGTTCCTACTCTCCATCCTTCTGTTGTTGTATTTTTTCGTAGTCAGAGGCAGTTTTGGGTTTGTTGGTGACAATGCCAGAGGTGGTGGAGGCTGTATGGCCAGCGGTGGAGGTAGAGAAAATGGTGGCATGGCCGGCGGTGGATGCGGCGCAGGTGGCATAAGCGATGGAGCAACGGTGGTTGAAGGTGGTGCCGAGGGTGAAAGTGGCAAGGAGGTGCCTCTCCTAGGTGGTGTTCTGGGCATGCTGGAGCACTTCAACCCGGTCACGTACATTCTGCTTCATTTGCGATTGACGAGGCCCGGGATGAAGCAGTTCATCCTTGCCAACGTGATCGACGAGCGCGAGCTTCTCCTTCGGCGTCGCGAGGAGCACCTTTTGGTTGTGAATCTACTAGTAAGCTGAGAACTTTCTTTGCACTTCACTTTTTACTTACTTCATGGATGGATATATTAATTGGATGCTTTGACTTTAAACATTGAACTAGTTTGTGTTGAACTTAGGTTAGTTTGGATCTTTGAACTTTTGGGTGACTTGTTGATTTTGAATTTAAAGTCGAATTGCATGTTGAACTTGAATTGAATATTGAGATTGAATTGAATTTGGGCATTGAGTTGGAATTAAAATTGAGTTGAAATTAGATTTGAAAATGAATTCGAATTTGATTTGGATCTTGGATTTGACAATGGAACCAATTGGAATCGAATTGAATTTTGGTTTGAAATCGGAATCGAATTGTATTTCAAAATTGAATTAAACTTGAGTTAGATCGAACCTTGAAAATGGGGCCAATTTGAGTTGTGGTTGAATTTGATTCGAGCCAAGTTAAAATTTGAATCACTTGAATGACTTGAATCTTGCATCGAGTTTGAAATGAATTTAATTAGGATTAAAAGTGCTTTGAGACTTGGGTAAAACAAGTTTTTTTTGGGTACGAAAATGAATCAACTTTGAAAACTATGTTTGAAATGGAACATGAACCATATTGAGTTTCAATTTTGAGTATTTGGAATGAATTACAAAACTAGGTTGGTTAGAAATTGAGAGTTTGAATGTTGATTTGAGGTTGAATTAAGTGTTTTGATCTTAAATGTTGAATTTGAATTGAATAAGTTGATTGTTCGAGTTATTGTGTTGGGGCAGGTTTAAGTTTGGATTTAATTTGATTTGAACTAAATTCGAGCGGAGTCGAGTATTAATTTGAACTTTGAATAGGAAGTTGGACCCTAACATTTGAAATTGATTTAACTAAAGTCGTGTGGATTGGATTTAGGTTTAAAAGTGGGAACAAGATTTGCATTTTGAGTTTTGAAATGGGGTGAATTTAGTTCAACGGAAGTTTGAATTGGAATTGAATTGAATCAGGTCATCGTCTTTTAAGAATTAAAAATAAAATTTGGATTGGTTGGAAGTTATATCTTTTTGAGAATTAAAATTGAAACTTGAATTTTGAATGAGGTTTAGTTTTCATGAATTTTGAATTGGAATTGAAATTGGAATTGGAATCCGTTTTGTGAATTTGAAGTTAGAGCAATTTTATTTTGATTCACATGGTTTAGTTTGGAGAACTGATTAAGAACCTGTTTTAGTTATCCCATTGCGTATTTTGATTTTGATTTTGTTATTGTTCACTGATTCGTTCGTTTTATTTTGTTTTAGGGGACACTTTGCATCCGGGGTCATGATGGCTCTTCCGATCCTAGAGTGGTATATGGCCCTTCCATAGTGTAACCGGGACACCGTTGACGGGTAGGATTCGGCTGCTTCATCACCGTGCTAGAGGAGACCATCAACGACCGGGTCCTGCTCACAGCACTAGCAGAAAGGTGGTGGGACACCACTAACATCTTCCACCTCCTTGTCTTTGAGGTCACCCTCACGCCTCTTGACTTTGCCCTCATCACCGGGATCCAGGTAGGTGGAGAACTGATTCCATTTGATCCCGACATCAACTTCCTTGGCCAGGTGTCCCCAACCATCGACAAGGGGAGCATCTGATACACATGGCTGAGGAAGACCTTCTGACACTTCATTTGCTCTGTGGCCCGCCACTTCGAGTGAGTGGCTCATACATTCCTTCTCTATATGTTCAAGATAGCTCTATTCCCAAACTTGGAGAACATGGTGCACCTCCACTACCTTGTGGCTATGGTGGTAGTGGATAGCATCAGCACATACGATTGGGGGAGACAAATTGGATACTCTTTACGGCTACATAAGCACTGCCACTAGGACCTCAGACCGGAGTATAGGCGGGCACTGGCGCATTTGGGAGGTATATCTCTATTTCTTTTCTTACTTTCTCTTCCATATTTGCACATCTCTTTTAACTATACTGATGTTTTCCTATGCTTTTATAGCTCGGGACCTATGAGTTCCTAGGCATGCGCTCGCTGGTGAATTCTTGTGAGGACACCTCCGTGATCCCTCAGGCGCTTTAATGGGCTAGGCGACATCGGGGCATGAAGCCTGGCGAGAACAATCTGGATGGTGATCGATACTTCTTGGACACACTTACTGCTGATCGCATTTGTCTCTCTTTCCCTCCTTGTCTTCATTTCCATTCTTTCATACACACTGCTTTCTTACATGATTTACTACCTTGTAGGTTCGCTAAAGCCTCTAGGTCCATTTGGAGAAGCGAGCCAACGAGGATTTGATGCAGAGCTGGGAGGTTAGCAGGACCCGCATCTTGCTTGAGGGGCCATTTTGCAGAGAGTGGTACCTTGGTGAATGTTTGGTTCACCAATCTTTGGGATACAGTCACTTTTGTATTCCAAGTGCACCTCCAGCTGGGATGCGTCAAACGGACGCCCTTTGTACAACTGAGGTTATCCATGCTATAATGGGTGCTGATGTTGCTACATTGCTCGAGCGTGAGGATCGTGACTATACAGTTTTTACCCTAGAAAGGCTCATGCCAAGCCATGGGGGATCGTACTGCTGCGCAGGGTCCTCTTCCTACTGTTGCCCTTGGTCCTGTTGGAGCAGCTTATCCTGAGTTGTCCTAGACAGTGGACACATTCGTAGATGGGAACCTCCACCAGATCGAGGTTTCGCGACCGACAGCTCAGGAGCTACGCCATCCTCCTAGTGTAGAACAGGTATAACATTCTTCCCTTCCTTTTTTTCTTTCCGCACTGGTTTTGACATCTGCCTATATTGATGTATCTCTTTCTTGACAATTTCCCCAAGAGTGGGGTGAGGAGTTTCTTCAGCCCATCACTGGTCTGAGGGTGTTGGTTCGTGTCTGGGACAACGCCTTTCGGGCCCAGGAAATGTATCCTCCTCCTTCTACCCAGGGTGCCCCTTTCCATGGTATGTGTTTCACTCTTCTTCTTTTACCTTTTGTACTTTCTATACTGTCCATATACACTACCCTCTGATATGACCTTTTCTTCTTTCAGCGCTATCGGGGTAGAGGATTAATGACTCATGAAGGTCGTGTGTGTAACGACCTAGTTGAAAACTCTTAATGATGTAATATTTATGATATGTAAATATGAATGAATAGTTAGAATATTTCTCTTATCTATACTTATGTATATCCCAACGTGCCCGGAGGATGGAGCATCACAGTGTGGCACCAGTTGCACCTTCTGTGAGGGCTTCTTCTTCTGCTACTTTTTCATCAAGAGCTCAAACTCCCATTGTTACACAGACGATTGATAGCTCAGTGGAGGAGGAGGAGGACGATTGATTGCTTGGATCTTGATTATTATGCATGATGTATGAATTGTGAGTTGATATCTTGCCTTGTAAACCCATTTTCATGTTGCGAGTTGCTAACAGGTTTTTAATAAGGAAATAGGTATGTTGACAAAGAAAAGGCATGCTGTCAAATTTTCTGCACAAAAAAAGTTGCAGCTTTGAGGAAAAATCTCACGGCCGCGAGTTTAGAAAGTGGCGGCCTGAACAAACATGAAGAAAAGTTTGTGGCTTTGTGTTTTTAAGTTCACGACCATGAACTTTAATGGCGGTCGTGACATTTAGAGATAACGACTGTGAGGAAAATGTGATGGCCGTGACTGAGCCTTTTGGTGCGAAACTCAAGGCAGATTCTGTAGTTCCCTCCATTTTTGGCTCTATAAAAGGGGCCCCTTGTTTTAGATCCCTTTGTCTGAATATTCTACATTCTCTTTGTCTTCACCATGGCTCATTCCTCCGACAATTCTCTTTTGGCTTGGACGAGTGACTTCTCTTCGGTTGAGCGCAAGAACTTTCTCAACTTCGGTCTAGATGCACTGTTCTCCTTAAGAACCATGAGGATCGACTGGCATCTCTTGAGAAGAGCTGCCCAGCTATGGGATCTTGATGTACATGTGTTTCATTTCGAGTATGAGGCGATGTGCCTGACGGTGGAGGACTTTTTTGCTATTCTTGAGTTCTCATCTCGAGATGAGGTCATAGTTCCTATTATCTTCTCGAGTCCCAGGGATTGGTTGATGCACCTTTATAACTTCTCAAAGCCTGAGGCTTCGCTCATTACCCACTACGAATTCCTCGACGTGGCACAGATTATAGACCATTTTGGACCACAGGGTTCTCTTGGCGATTTCTCTTTTAAGTCCAATGCCGCTATGCTCTTTGTATTTGTCTACTGACCCATTTTCTATTGGGACCTTTCGATGGTCGGGCTAGCTCTGCTCAGGTAGACGTGGCTTATTAGATTTATGAGGGTCGAGACCCTATTTTGCTAGTCCTTACTGATACGCTTCTTAGTCTTGACGCGGTCCACACTGAGGGTGCACCCTACTTTACTGGTTGTGCTCTTCTGCTGTAGGTGTTCACTTAACTCTCCTTTTTCTACATTTATCTCGGGGTTTTTCCACTTTGCTCTTATTTTACTGTATTTCTCTTTATTTTTCCACTAAGCTCTCCTTTTTCTTTATTTTTCTCAGGTTTAGCTGATGAAAAGAGTGAACTTGTTGGAGAAGCTCGTATCTGACAGCCATAGTGTGAAGTCCTTTATCCACCATCAGGTTTATGACCTCTATTCCACTAAGGCTGCTTGGGCAAATTATCTGAACTCTTTGACTGAGGTGGACATTTCCTGGCAATGCCCCTAGTTAAAGATTTCTCGTATGACTGCCACTACCATGGATCATCCTGGGGTTCTTCTGATTAGTTTGAGGCTAGCCACCTTCTATCATCTGTATCGCATCTTTCGTCATTTTGGGCGTACTCAGACCAGGCCTGATGTTGTTGTGAGCCATCTCTACAGTTCTCTTCATCAGGCCCCCTTCTTGGTCAATACCAGCGAGCTTAGCCTTCTTGACTGATGATGCTGGTTGGTAGAGAGTTTGACAGTGGACTTTCTGAGGATTATAGAGCTTGGTTGGGAAAGGAGCTAGAGCACAGTGCAAGACAAGGAGGAGGTGCCAAAAGAAGAACTTGACTTTCCTTTGATGTGCCCCGACATCTTGCTTATTTTCTTTTTAGCTTTTTAGGACAAGGACTTGCGGGCCTCCCTTGTGTTGGAAGTAAACTAAATTAGTAAAACTTCTTAATGAAAGTTTCTCCATTTCTAGTTCGTAATGATTTCTGAAATTGTCCCTTAGATTAATTTGTAATTTGGTACATTTTTTAGAATATATATGCATAAAATATTAATTTCATATACCATTTTGATATCTAACTCTACTAAAACCTATTATATTAATGTATTTATAATTAATTTAGTCTTTCCATATGTTATTATAATTTTGATAGCATTTAATTAAATAAGTAAAGGTTTTTAAGCTAAATTAAGCTAGTTTAACTAGAATTAGCTTTTCAACTTATTTATTGTGTAAAAATTTTAAATAATTATTTGTTCTCCTTTGTTGGCCCACATTATTATATTACTATATATATTACTTGTATAAAAAGTATTGGGTCAAAATAATTATTAATTTATACGTCTTTTTATCATTTTTAAGCTTAAAAAGGTAAAAAGTAATTTTTTGGGCACATTCTCCTAGGTGGCCGGCCATACAAGATAAATTTGGTCATTTTACCTGAGTTATAAGAATTTTTGATTTTTGATTTAATATTTTATGTTATTTACTTAATTTAGGCTGTTCCGAGACTTTTTTAAGTGTTAGGGCTTTGTCTCTTAGTATTTGGTCTTTCTAGGATTTTCGGGTCGAATTAGGGTTTCGGGTTGAGTTAGGATTTTTGATATTCTAGCGACCTATGATCTCGTTAACTAACCATCGATAAAGCTAGGATTTGGGTTGAATTGCTAGCACGGGTTGTTACAATCTGGGTGGTTACTACTAGGGTCTGGACCGGGATGTTACAATCACCATCAGATCGCCACCACTACGATGATCGCCACTGCCACCACCACCGTTACCACCACCACTACGTACCCCCATTACCGCCACCTCCACCAACAAATCGCCACCACCACCAGATTCATCAAAGAATAATAAGAAATCGAGAAGTTTTGGTTCTGGATCTGAAATGTTTCATTTGTTAGGAAATCTCTTATTCTTGTTTCGAATCTGAAAATAAAAAAATTTGTCAAGATTGTATACTAAAAATTATGATTTTGAATTTGAGTATTTAATTTTATTTATTAATAAAGTTAGATTTTTCATTTTATGAGAAGTTTAATGAGTAATGTATGTATTTCATTATTTATTTAATATTGTGCATGCGTGTCTTTTATCATGCATAGTATTTAATCTAGTGTGTAGAGTTTAGCTTACATATAGACTAAATTATCGGTTCTTGTAGAATATAAGTTTGTGGTTCATAGTTTTAGATAGAATTGAACACACCATCGGTACGACAGTAGTACAATATTTTAGTAGACCTATCTTGATGACAGAAAATGATAATTGTTTCGACAATTGTTCTGGCTTATTGTGCTAATATACTTTGTGTGTATTAAACATGATTGCGTTGGAATATTTAATTTTATACTGATAATAAAAATTAATTTATACCCCATGTATAATAACCCGTATTCCTGAAACTAAGATAATAAAAATGTGAATCAAAGTTAATCAATACATTAGCTATGGAACAAAATTATGAACCTAACTCCATAGAGAAGAGCTAAATTAAACTTGGAATCTTCTTAAACCCGAGAGTTTGGATGGGTCAAGTCTAGTGCTGGTTTAAAATTACAAAGTTGAGATCCCAAGTTCTTAAGCCTAATGAAAAAAGAATGTTTCAAAGTTTAAATAAGACCCAAGTAGAAACCAAAACCCAATGATTAATAAGGCCTAAATAGCAATCAAGACGCAAAGTATTTAATTAGGCCCAAAACTAATTTAGGCTTAATTCCAACATAAGGTCCAAAACACAAAGAAAAGCCGAAGTAGAATTGAAAGCCCAACTAAAATAAAATATATAAATATACAAAAGAATTAAATAAAATATATAAATATATATTAATCTTCCATGTGACTTTCCAAGAGCCTTCCTTTTTCCAAGACAATCTTCCATGTGACTTTCCAAACAACTTCCTTTAGTACTTTTCCATAAAGGCCACCCAAGCTCCATGTCCTTCTAGGAACCTTCCTTATGTCTTTCTAGGAACCTTCCTTTTATACTTTGACTACCCAACCTGTAAGGCTTATATAAAGAACCCTTCTCCCACCCTTTTCTTCACAAAAATCGATTAAGAGAGGGTCTAGAGAGAGAGAGTGAGCTCTTGGGAAGAAGAAGAAAAAGAAGAAAGAAGAAAGGAAAAAAGGTTGATCCCGAGTGGGCTAAGGGTAAATATTAGACTTTCATTGATGAAGAATTCGAGGTAAGCACTCCTAGAACTATCTTTAGTCTTCTCTTCAAACCCCTCTCTATAACATTTAATCAGATTTAAAGATCTAAGAACAAGATTAAAAACAAGGAGGTTGAAAAAGAATCGAATAGAAGATAGCCAAGTTATTGTGGTTGGAATGACGCTTTGCGTTTTATTTTCTTTCCTATGACTTAAACAAGGATTATGTGTGAATATTAACACCTCTGAAATATACTGATTTGTTATCCTAAATAAGCTATATGGACCCATAATACAAGTTAAACAAAGATAGGAACAAGTTTATCGAAGAAAAACTAAGAAAAAAAAGCTCTTGTCTCCATCATTCCCGAATTTTTCAGTGAACCAAACTATGTCTTTTTCCAAACTTATTTTTACTAGAATTTTAAGAAGTTATTTTTAGCATTTTTAATTTTTGGTAAAACTTATAATGATGTCTAAGTACCCAAAATATAATTTTTACACTTTTATGCCAAAGTAGTAGAAAAATAACGCACTTAGCTGAATTTTATATAATTCCAGAAAACTCCACTCATGTCGAACTTTATGTCTAGAACTAGATTTTTGAGTTTAACTTTTATTTACATTTAATTGGAGTGATTTGACTAGATAATTTTTCCTAAAAGTCATTTTTATCAAATAGTGTCATTTTTGGACTTCTTTTGTTCTACGAATTTTTGCCCCTGTTTAGATGCAACTCTCAGTTTCGCTCTCCTTATACAAATTGTTCCTAACATATATATATATATATATATATATATATATATATACCCCGTAAATTTTCATAACAAATTAATGAGAATTAGTATTTTAAAAGTTTTTTACGGTGAGACTAACAGATTCTAAATTTTTAGTTAATGAAGATGAACAATGCTTAGTAAGCAATTTAATTACCATGAGGGAGTCCAAGTCTTCACAAATGTTTGTTTGACTCCAAGGGCAAATAAAACATAACAAATAATTAGTTTTTCTTTAAAGACTTAAAAGTACAAGGTTTGAGCTATCAACCATAGAACTGACCTGAAAACTCAAACCTTTCCTTTACTGTTTGATAATAGGTGATAGTTCCCAACATTTATGTAAAGTTTTAATTACTTTTTAGGCACTGAGATTTTATCATTGAATATTTGAATCTTGGACCTTTTAGAGAAGGTGTTTACGTACCATTTAGCAAGATGAAAGTGCTTAAATATTATTTTTGAACAAATGAATGTGCGTGAACTGTCTTCTAAATGTTCTATATTCATGTTTTGAATTATGAGATGTTGATAAATTATAGCATGTGACTTTTACATGTCAAGTGTGTTGATGAATTTTAAAGTACTAGTTATATCGTAGAAAGGAAGATGTGTGTGATAGATGAATAATGTTAATAATATATCTATCTTTAAATCTTTGTGCGGTGCCCTATAAAGGTGTGTGTCTTAAGCCTACAAAGGTATTGTGTGGAGCCTTGTAAGGGTGTGTGTAAGCCTATAAAGGCATTGTGCGGTGCCCAGTAAGGGTGTGTGTAAACCTACAAAGGTATTGTGTGGTGCCCTATAAGGGTGAGTACTGGCCTACAATAGCATTGAGTAGTGCGCTATACGGGTGAGGGTTGGCCTTCAAAGGCATTGTGCGGTGCCCTTTAAGATTGAGTGTTAACCTATAATGGCATCTTGAGTTGAGTTAGTCTATAATAGCACCTTGAGTTGGGTGCCCTTTAAGGGTGAGTGTTAACCTATAATGGCAATTTGAATTGTTGAGTAAGTTTGTTTGTTAGAAATTATTAGATTGAATTGTGGCTATAAAGCCTATTATGAGAAGTTATATAATGGCTATTAAACTTTATTGTGAGAAAGTTAGATATATCCTATGAGATAAATGTGTTAAACTAGATATGGTACTTTCATATCTTTTGTTATGGATTGATAAACTGTGTTGAAGTTGATAGCCTACTTAAATTGTGTGGTTGTTTTATCTTGTTTATTATAAAACTAAGTGTACTCTCCTGTAATTCTTGTGGTTGTAGATAACAGGTTTCACTAGAAGGTTGGTCCACCACCGTCGAATGTCTTTTAGGCTTGGGTTCGAAGATAGATGACATCTTTTGATTTTTTATTTGTAATATGTCTTGTAAGACATAATGTATTTAAGTGAAGTTTTAGTAGTCTTTGATGTATGGGATGGAGTATCCCCTAAACATATGCTTTTAAGCATCAATGAATGGAAGTTTGTTTTGGAAATCAATCTTTATGTGAATGTTTTTATTCTCGATTACTCTAAGTCTTGTTTAGTTTTCTTTAAGTCCACATGTTGCTGAAGGAATTTTTAATTAGATTTTGATAATTTTTATAATTCATTTTCTAAATTAAATTGATTTAAAAAGATGATATTTAATTGTTTTTAAAAAAGTAGTGTCGACACTACATGACAAATGAGTCGACACCTTATGTCATTTGTGCTGACACTTTATATTAAATGAGTTGACACTCAGGGTTCTTGAAAAGAATATTTTTTGTCGACACCAATTGATAATTGAGTAGGCACCTTAAGGTAAAGCATGCTTGAAATTCTCAAGTGTGTCAAAACCATTGTGAAATAGAGTCGACACCTTAACATCTTTGCTTAACACGTTTTAGGAACTCAAGTGAGTCGACACCAAATATATTTAGGTCGACACCTCCAATATTAGACTGTGATCCACATTGAGTCGACACTAATGAAGAATGGATTGACACCTTAGTCTCTTTACGGGATTCAATTTGTGTCGACACCAAAGTGTTTTGAGTCGACACCAAGTGATCCTTCGGGTTCCAAACTTTGGGTTCTAAGGGTAAACACCAAATCTACATGAGTCGACACTTAAACACCATCTAAGAAACCAAATAAGTTGACACCAAAGAGAAATGGATTGACACCAGGACTTCAAGTTATTTCCTGACTCCATCTTAAAAGTGTCGACACCACAGAATTCTGAGTCAACACAAAAGTTCCCTTTAGAATAAGAATTTTAGGTCAACACCCAAATGAAGACGAGTCGACTCCAAAACTCCTAAGGCTAATTCAAATTTCCAAAGTCGACACCAAATCCAAGATGGTTCAACACCATTTTTTCAATAGCTGATCTGGCAAAATGGGTCAACACCAAAACCTATTTGGGTTGACACCAAATTTTCAGTAGCTAAGTCTCTCATTAGAGTCGACACCAACAAAGACTTGAGTCAACACTATGAGCAGACTATAAAGTCTTGAGTTAACACCAACTTTGATATGAGTCGACACCAAGGTCCCACCTGAAAAACTGAAGAAATATATAAGGTCAACACCAAATGCTCTATGAGTCAACATCACTATGTGGGCAAGAAAAATGTAGAAATAATGTCGACACCAGCGAATATTTGAGCCCACATGATTACTCAAAGAACTAAGCCCTAGATATTTTGTATCGATACCAAAGAATTTTGTGTCGACATCTGCGATGAAATTTAAAGATCGCGCTGGTCCCAACGGTAAAATTTCATAGCATTAATTGCCTTCACCAACCCACTAACGGTCATTACTTCAGTCGGCTGTATAAGGAGTTAATTTTCAAAGCTTTAAATCTCTAGACATTGTTCTATTACTTGTATTGAAAGCTTATATTCTTTAAAGAAGCATTTACTGCTCATAACTCCTCCAGCTGATCCCCACACTCTCTTACGCATTTATTTCTAATCATTTGTAAGAAGTGTTAGCTAGTGAATCTTTTATTCTCTCACATTTATTGTAAAAGATGGTGAGTCACCATTGATTGTTTAAGAGAGTGAGTGAACTTCTTAAAGAAAAGCTCAAGAGTATTTAGAAAAAATAGGAGATTATTTTGTAGAAACTGCTTGAGGCTGTAAAGGCTTTTGAATGTGCCTGTGAAGCATTCGATCATAGTGTAAATTCTCAAGGGGAGTCTTGAGGAGTGGACGTAGATTTAGAAGAAGCCGAGCCACTATAATTCTTGGTGTTTGGTTCATATTTTCTCTCCCTAATCTCTTTAATTTTCTTATTGTTTTATTATGTCATAATTGCTTAAAACATTAAAGGGTTTTGAAAAATATTTTTAAAATTGTTATTATTGTTTTAAACAATTCACTCCCCTCTTAGGTTTTTTGAACTAACAATTGGTATCAGAGTTTGGACTCTTGTTATTAACTTAACCGTCTAAGAGTATCTATGGCAACCACTTGTATTGGACTTATTCAGCCTGAAGGTTAGTCCACCAACAGAGCCCCTTTGTTCAATGGAACAAACTATAATTATTGAAAAATTAGGATGGGAATCTACATCTAGACCGTAGACTATGACCTTTGGAGAGTTATCACGAATGGACCAAAAATGCCTACTAAGACCGTAGAAGGGGCATATGTCCCTAAGCTTGAGAATGAATAGATTGAGGCTGATATAAGAGAGATACAAAAAAATACTAAGACTATGAATCTTTTATATTACTCTCTTGACCCAAATGAATTCAATATGATCTCCACATGTGACACTGCCAAGGAGATTTGGGATAGAGTTGAGATTATCCACGAGGGAACCAACCAAGTCAAGGAGTCTAAAATAAGTATGCTTGTTCATAATTGAGTTGTTTAAGATGATGCATAATAAAATATTTTTTGAAATATTTGCTAGATTCATTGATATCATTAATGGACTAAAATCTCTTGGCAATGTTTATTCAAATGCAGAGATGGTGAGAAAGATCCTAAGATGCATGCCTAAAAGTTGGGAAGCTAAGGTGACTGCCATTCAAGAAGCAAATGATATCACCACACTAAGCTTGAAGGAGCTTCTTGATTCACTCATGACTCATGAGATGAATATCAAGATGGATGAAAAAGATGACAACAAAAAGAAAAAAAGAATAGCTTTTAAATCTTCCATTCTTGATGATGAATCTGATGAAGACTCCATAAGTGATGAAAATGAAGATCTAGACCTCATCATAAGAAAGTTTAAAAGATTTCTTAGAAATAAAAAACAAGGAGGAAAGAAATTTTGCAAGAAAGATGAGCACAAAGGCGAGCCCAACAAGTTCAAAGGAGAATCAAGCAAATTCAACAGTATTTAATCTGGTGTGTAGAGTACGGCTTGTATACAGATAACCAGATTATAGGTTTTGCATTATATAAGTTTTGTTCACAGTTTAGATGGAATTGGACAAACCATTGGTACGACTGTAGCATAGAGTTTTAGCAGGCCTGTCTTGGTTACGGAGAATAGATAATAGCATCGTCTATTATTCTGACTCTTTCTGCTAGTACACTTTGTGTGTATTGAATATGACCACATTGGGATAATTAATTTTATACTGACTATATAAATTAATTCACATTCCAAGGTTATTATGAGTGCTTATGATCTTAATTCCAAAATAATTATTATTTGCATATACTTAATATTTGTTATTTTGATTCATTAGAGGGTGCAATCTTTTATGGGTCAATAGTCCCGGTGAGTTAGATAGCGATATTAATTATATGGTGAATATTAATTATTGACGGAATTCACATCCCGATTGTTCGAGATTGACTATACCCCCTTAAGGAAGCTTATACGTTTTTACTGAGTTAAACCCTACAGGTGGATTTAATTATCCGGTAGTCAAATAAGTTAAGCGGAATGGCTTAAGAAATTTCAAAGATGCCGACTAAATTAATTTGTCAGTAATTAAATTTCATTAGCGGGTATCGAGAATCTTAACATGGGGAGATGAGTTAAGCATTTAATAACAGGAGCTCAATGCGATTGGTCTTGAAATTATGGCTAGAAGAGAACTTACAGCTCTTTAATGGTTTGAACTATAGTTAAGTATTTTATGAAAATTACAGAAACTGCTGCAAGATTTTCATAATTGTAGAAATAGCTGAGAGGTTTGCATATTTGCAGAAACCGTTGAAAAGGTATCTGCGTCACACTAGAAGTCTATGTTATAATTATTTTACAGGTCCCTATTGTAGCTTATAAATATGTGGGTATGCCAAACCAATTTTTGTTGTTGTCTTTCAAGACTAAAAGATTGATCAAGTTTTGCCAGTACCAATTCTCGAAAGATCGTAACCCACACTACGTTCGAAAATCGCATCAAGAATATAGTATAAGGTCTATTCGGAGCTTCAACCTGAAAAATCAAAGTTCGTAGTTGAAGAAAGGACCAAAATGTTCGACATCAATTTTTTTTTATCTGGTGCTTATTTTGGCGATTGCTTATCCAGATTTTTTTAATCGAAACATCGTATTCAAATTAATGATCTTGACAGTTTGCCTCCAACAATTGGTATCATAGCCATTTTGATTATGTTTACGGTTAATCGAGTGGTTGAATAGATTTAGAACTGTGCTAACTTTATTTTGTAGGCATTATAATCCCGATTTTATGATCATAATTATTTTTATGTTTAATTGAATGTGTAGATGATGATTTTTTTTTAAATCACGAGGATTGATCGTGATAGTTTAAACTTTCTTAGTTCAAATGTGAGCCTTCGAAATATAAGTTTTCGATGTAAAAATCTTTATTATTGCTTTTAGATATTTTAGAATAGTTAAGAACTGGTTCAAATGTCCGAGAACATGAAGAATCGGCAAGAGTACAACCGGTGGTTCCAGTGGTGGTTTCGGGCCACGGATCGCGATTGTTTTTGCATGATTTTGAAATAGGTTTTTCCAATAAGTTTTCTGCAGATTTTGTGTATTAAAAATAGCAGCAAAATAGGTTTAAAAATGCAGCAAAATGGCAGCAAAACAGCCCATCGGCGGCGGCTTTGGCCAGCAACTCGAGGGTCGTTTTTGGCTTGGTTTTGCGAATTTTTAAGGACGGGTTTTGTGCAGTTTTTAGACACAAAATGGAAATAAAATAGGCTGAAAAAATTGTCAAAAAAATATAGCAAAAACCTGGATAAAA
This sequence comes from Heliamphora exappendiculata, assembly GCA_034768845.1. Taxonomy (NCBI): domain Eukaryota; kingdom Viridiplantae; phylum Streptophyta; class Magnoliopsida; order Ericales; family Sarraceniaceae; genus Heliamphora; species Heliamphora exappendiculata. Next base: position 10,162 of record JAOTRH010363301.1, on the reverse strand, counting down.
ACAAGTCAAAATTAACAACGCAAGGCGGCGGTGGGCAACGACAGTTCATGGGCTATTCAGGGCTATTTTTTGATGCTTTTGGGACTATTTTTGGACATTCTTTAGAGAATTGTATTGCTAGATATCAGTTGTAAAAATAGTGCAAAAACGGGAGCCGAATCAACCACGAAAAAAGCCAAAATTGTGGAAGCAACAGCAGGTAACGTTGGGCGATGCGGCACAGTGGCTTCTCGGGCCATCGAAGCATATTGTTCGAGCTGTTTTTTATTGGGTTTTTTTATAAAAAAAAATAGTATATTTTGTAAGCTACGTTTCAAAAAAATGGGGATGAAAATGGAGCTCGAATGAGGGCGAAACGGTCTCGAAAAGTTGGCGACAACCAGGGGCGACGCAGCAGCAGCGACGGTGGTGGTTCAGTGGCCATTGAAAGCCGTTTTTCTCGATATTTTTGAACCAGGGTTTTTGCAAAAAAATAGCATATTTCATTAGATATGTTTTAGAAAAAAGGGAGACAAATATGGAGTTCGGGAAGAGGTTAAAAAAGCTTTGGGAAGATGCTGGTACAGTGCCGCCGGCGACGCCGACGGGTGATCGACGATGGTGGCTATTTGAGGCGGCTTAGGGAGCTATTTTTTTGAAATTTTTTGATCAAGAAGTGTTATATATCTATAACACTATGAATAGATGAGATCTGGTTTGATTCTGATAAGAATAAGCAATTTTTTGCAGTAATTGAAAGAATGAAAGCTTATTTGGATACCAAACTTAAAACTCGATAGAGTTTTACCTCGATCATAAAATCGGGCAATATTTATCTTGTTTATTTATTTATATAAACTACGTGGATGAGAAATATTAATTTTATATTTTTTGTTTAATTTAATTAATTCGAGAAAATTCAATTTTAATTAATATTTTGTAAAGAAAAGTAAAATTAAGTTTTTTTTAATTAAATGGAAAAAATTTAGATATTTTATTTTATACAAAATAGTGCGTTCAAGATGATTTTTTAATAAATAGAATATCTTTAAAAAATGTGAAAATTAATTCTAATTTTTTGGATTAATTCAAAAAAATGTGTAATAACCCATAGTTGAATGCCTTTTTTCAATACCTTAGTTGTAAAGTAAAGAAAAAACTGTGCATTTAACTTTTTTTACATATTAAAACACAGAAATATGGCTTGAAAAAATTAAAATTTTTCAGATCGTGTGATTTTTTGAAATTAATAAGTTTATTCTAATTAAACTGTTTTTATAACCCTCAAAGATATTTTTAAAAACTAATTGGGAGAGAGAATTTATTCACAAATAAATCTCGCGGTCTCCATCACCAGTTCGTAGGTGATGTAATTAATTTTGCGTGTTGGCAGTAAGTCCTTCCTCCCCATCAGACAGAATTAATTGTGATATCGCTAATGCGAACCTCCTTTAGGAATAATTCTGGATAATCGTTAGTGCGGATCACTTCTCCATCTGAAGGGTTCATTGTAAATTGATTGATTCGAGATTAGGTGGCGGCTAACACTTAGCTGCAAATAATAGTAACCTATTTATCTAAGTCACTGCTATTATTTACAAGACCGACTAATGTCAGCTATTTAATTTTACTTAACACGGCTTATTGTCAAAATAGTAAAATTAATAGGAATTGGCCTGTCTTGACAAACGATAGATAGTAGACATCCTCCCATCGAGGCATGCTATTCACAGGGTATCAGGCTGCTGGCGATTTTTTTTTAAATGGTAGAGGGAGCCAATTTAAAATAAAATTCAAATGTTTTCTTCGTTATAATTAATAGTTTCTAATTATGTGATTCTCGTGATTAAAATGACTTTAAATTCACACGTGGTTATACTCAAAGAAAATAAATTAACGGGACCAAACTATGTAGATAGAAAAAAGAATATGGATATAGCTTTAACTGTCGAGGGTATTTTTAGGATACCAAGAAATGTATTTGTTTCTAAAAAGGGTTTTTCCTCTAGACTGAAAGGCAAGAAGAAAAAAAAGTTCAAAAATAAGGTGGCACAATTTCTAAGGTAGTTAGTGGGTCACAGATTGGTGTAAAAAAGCGAAAAGGTAGATGTTTTCACTGCAACCTGATACGGCACTAGAAAAAGTATTGTCCTGTTTATCTCAACAAGTTGAACAATCAGGGTAATTTCTGTTCACTGGTTGTGAAAACATGTTTAGCGGTGTTATCTATCGGTACCTAGTGTGTAGATATGGAAGTCACTAATCATGTTTGCAATTCATTGTAGGGGTTCTAGAAAACCTAACAGCTTAGTGATGAGAAGATTTACCTGTATATGGGCATTAATACAAAGGTGAGAGCAGTTGCAGTGGGAGATGTCACTCTTAATTTTAGTAGAGATTGAGTTTTAATATTGAGAAATTATCTTTATGTACCTTCTATTAGAATGAACTTAGTTTCCGTTTTTAGAATGGTTAAAGATGGATATTTGGTTTATTTTAGTAACTCTATTATTATTAAAGATAATAAATGGCTTATCTATTCTGGTACATTAGTGGATGATTTTTATGTTATTACTTCAATCTCTCTTACATTGCAACTGATTGAATTGAATAACACATTTAATTTACCATATAAGAGAAATGATCATTCTTTAATGAACCAAACGTTTCTTTTGCAATTATGCTTGGGTTATATTAATCTAAAATAAATAAATAGACTGGTAGAAGATGGACCTTTGAGTTCATTGAAAGTTGAGGCACTTTTAGTCTGTGAGTTCTACTTAGACGGTAAGATGACCAAGAGACATCTTTCAGCCAAATGCTATAGAGTTAAATAATCGTTGGCACTGGTTCACTTTGACGTGCGTGGTCCTATGACTATCCGGGCTAGAAGTGACTTTGAGTAGTACGTCAGTTTCATTGATGAATACTCAATATATGGATACATTTTACTTGATGCACCGTAAATCTAAATTCTTTTAAAAATTCAAAGAATTTAAGGCAGAGGCAGAGAAGCATCTGGGTAAAAGTATCAAGTCACTACGATCCGACCGTGGTGGAGATTACCACTTTATAGAGTTTAGGGATTACTTGTCATCAGAAGGGATTATATCCCAGTTGACTGCACCGGGCACTCCGCAGCAGAATGGTGTAGCAGAAAGAAAGAATATGACTCTTATAGAGATGGTAAGGTCGATGATGAGTTATTCGAAATTACTCGATTCGTTTTGGAGACTTGCATTAGAGACAACGGCTTATATTCTGAACTTGGTACCTTCTAAGTTAGTACCTTCTACTCCAACAGAATTATGGACCGAGTGTAAGCCTAGTCTGAGACATATTCAGATTTAGGGGTGTCCAGAATATGTGCTGAAAGGGAACGCATGCAAGTTGGAACCAAGAACAGAAATCTGTTTCTTTGTCGGGTATCCTAAGAGAACGAATAGTGATTTATTTTATAATTCTAAGGATCAAAAGGTCATTGTTTGCACTAATGCCCAATTTTTGGAAGAGGATTATATTACGGATCAGGCTCAAAAGTAAAATTATTCTGGAAGAATTGAGAGAAAATACCAGTAGAGTGAAAGAGGAACCACAAGTCACTGATATCCCATTGCCTCGTCTGTTAGGGTTGTATACTGAAAATTATGTTTTTAGTGTTTAAGTTTATTTTAATAAAATTAATTTTTTTATTTTATGAGAATCTTAATGAGTAATGAATGTAATATCATTTCTTTAAATGTTATGCATGAATGTCATTTATTATATACAGTATTTAATCGGGTGTGTACAATACGACTTACACACAGAAGATCAAATTTTAAATTCTTGTAGAATATAAGTTATTTATTCATAGTTTAAATGAAAATGGACATACCATCGGTACGATTATAGTACAGAATTTTAGTAGGCCTGTCTTTATTATATGGAGCAGATAATAGTATCGTCTATTGTTCCAACTCTCTGTGCTAGTACACTTTGTGTGTATTGAACGGGACACATTGGGGTAATTAATTTTATACTGACTATATAAATTAATCCACATCCCAAGGTTATTATGAATAGTGCTTATACTCTTAATCTCGAAATAATTACTAATTTGCGTATATTTAATATTCGTTGTTTTGATTCATTAGAGGATGCGATCTTATATGGCTCTATATTCCTAGTGAATTGGATAGCGGTATTATTTATATGGTGAATATTAATTATTAATGAAATCTACGTCTCGAATGATCAGGATTAACGATACCCCCTTAAAGAAACTTATAAGTTTTCACCGGGCCAAACCCTACAGGTGGATTTAATTATTCGACGGTCAAATAAGTTAAGCGAAAGGGTTTAAGGAATTCGAAGATGTCGATTAAATTAGATTATCAGTAATTAAATTTAATTAGCGGGTATCGAGAATCTTAATATGGTGAGATGAGTTAAGCATTTAGTAAAAGGAGCTCAATGCAAGAAGGTCTTGAGATTATGGCTATAAGTGCACTTACAATTCTTTAGTAATATGAACTGTAATTTAGTGTTTTATGAAAATTGCAGAAACCACTACAAGATTTTTATAATTGCAGATACCGCTATGAGGTTTACTTAATTGCGAAAAATTGCTGGATACATATCTGTGTTTCCCTAGATGTCTTTGTTATAATTATTCCATAAGTCCCTACGGTAGCCCTATAAATATGCGGGTAGGCTGAACCAAATTCATAATTTTTCTTCAAGGTTAAAGCTATCCAGGTTCTGTCGGTACGAGTTCTCAAAAATTCGTAGCCCATACTACGTTCGGGAATTAAATAAGGAAATATAGTAGAAAGTCTGATGGAAGCTTCAACTCGGAATCAAAATCGTAGTTGAAGAATCGACAGAAAAAAGGTATTCTTCTAAATTTACTTGGGTTGCACGGATTTTTATTTTGATCGTTCGACATCAAAAGTTTTATCTAGAGCCCGTTTCGACGTTTGTCTGTCAAGTTAATTTTTATCAAAAATCGTTTACAAAAACAATGATCTTGACAGTTTTGCCTCTAAATTATCGTAGTGGGAGGATATTGGGACAGGTGCAGATCCCGAACCAGGTCAAGGGGCTACCATTAACATGCCAAACGAGCATGTTGGTAATGGTGGATAAGGTTCAGATTCTGTACAACGCGTTACTGCTAGTACACAGATGCAAGAAGTGTCTCGTTATAGTGGGTGGGTTGCTCAAAAACCCGATTGGTATATGTTCTTGGAAGAGTCTTTTGACAGGATCCTGGTTGAACTGGATACCGAATTCTATAACTATAATGAAGTACTCCAGGATAAAGATGTAGATCTTTAGCGAAATGCTATGAATTTAGAGATGAAATCTATATATTCTAATCAGGTTTGGAAACTTATAGAACCACCTGAATGAATAAAATTCATCGGATGCAAGTGGATCTATAAGAGGAAGAGAGGAGTAGATGGGAAGGTAGAAATCTTCAAAACTTGGTTTGTTACAAAATGGATCACTCAGGAAGAAGGGATCGATTATGAGCAAACCTTTTCGCTGGTAGCCATGCTTAAGTCTATCAGAATTCTCTTTTTCATTGCGGCTCATTTTGATTACAAAATTTGACAAATGAATGTCAAGACAACTTTCCTTAATGGAAGTCTTGACGAGTGTATCTATATGGTATAACTAGATAGTTTCATAGTAAGGGCAAGGAGCACATGTTGTGCAAACTTAAGAGATCCATTTATGAACTCAAGCAGGTATCGAGGTTTTGGAATACTCATTTTTATCAAGCTATAAAGTCTTATGATTTTGATCAGAGTCCAAATGAGTCCTGTGTGTACATGAAGCATGATAGAAGCATGATGGTCTTTCTAGTACTTTATATAGATGACATCTTGCTCATAAAAAATGATGTGGGGGTTCTATCTTCGGTAAAAGTATAGTTATCTAGGCAGTTTGATATGAAGGACTTGGGAGAAGCCAGTCACATCCTCAGGAATAAGCTTTTGCGAGATTAAAAACAAAAGATATTGGGCTTATCACAAGCAAAGTATATCGATGACATTCTTGCTCATTTTAGCATGCAGAATTTCAAGAAAGGGTTTCTCCCTTTCAAGCATTGAATCACTCTATCCAAGGATCAGTGTCCAAGACACCTGATGAGATAGAGAAGATGAAGGCGGTTCCTTATACTTCGGCAGTAGGAAGCCTAATGTATGCTATACTTTGTACCAAACCCGATATCTACTTTGTCGTTGACATGGTTAGCAGATATCAGTCTAATCCAATGCAGGGGCATTGGACTATGGTAAAGAACTTGAAAGGACTAGGAATTATATGTTGGTTTACTAGGCAGACCGTCTAGTATCTTTGGGGTACACAGATTTGAAATTCTAGTCAGACAAATATTCTCGTAAGTCTACCTCAGGATATGTGTTTAACTTAGGAGGTGGAGCTTAAGTTGGAGGAGTATCAAGCAGTTTTTTATTGCTGATTCTACCATGAAGGCCGAGTACTTGACAGCTTCTAAAGTAGCCAACGAGGTCATTTGACTCAGGAACTTTCTATTGGATTTAGATGTGGTGCCTTCAGTTCAATCGGCTATTACATTTTATTGTAATAATAGTAGAGCAGTTGCAAATTCGAAGGAACTAGGAGTTTACAAGAAAAGAAAACACATTGAGCATAAGTATCACCTAATACGAGAAATTGTACAGATGGGTGATGCTGCTGTGATCAAGATTGCATCAGGGAACAACCTTGTAGATCCTTTTACAAAGAGCCTACTAGTTAAAACTTTTGATAGTCATGTAGAGAGCATAAGAGTCAGATACATGGCAGCATTGTTTTAAGTATAAGTAGGAGATTGCCAGGATTATATAGTAAAAATTATAAATTTTATTTGATTTTAGTATTTTATCTTATTTTAATAAAATTATTTTTCTATTTTATGAAAATTTTAATGAGCAATGAATGCAATATCATTTTTTTAATATTATGCATAGACGTCATTTATTCTGTATAGTATTTAATCTGGTATGTAGAATACGACTTGCACACAGGAGACTGGATTATAGGTTCTTGCAGAATATAAGATTCGTTCATAGTTTAAATGGAATTGGACAAACCATTAGTACGACAGTAGCATAGAATTTTAGTAGGTTTGTCTTGGTTACAGGGAACAAATAATAGCGTCGTTTATTGTTCCGACTCTCTGTGGTAGTACACTTTGTGTGTATTAAACATGATCATATTTGGATAATTAATTTTATACTGACTATATAAATTAATTCACACCCAAGGTTATTATGAGTGCTTATTCTTTTAATCCCGAAATAATTGTTATTTACATATATTTAATATTCGTTATTTTGATTCATTAAAAGTTGTAATATTTTATGGGTCAATAGTCCGGGTGAGTTAGATAGTAGTATTAATTATATGGTAAATATTAATTATTGACAGAATTCACGCCCCGATTGTTCAGGATTGACGATACCCCCTTAAGGAAGGTTATAAGTTTTGATCGGGCCAAATCTTATCGGTGAATTTAATTATCCAACAGTCAAATAGTTAAACGGAAGAGTTTAAAAATTTTTAAAGATGTCAATTAAATTAAATTGTCAGTAATTAAATTTAATTAGCGGGTATCAAGAATCTTAACGTGGGGAGATGAGTTAAGTATTTAAGAATAGGAGCTAAATGTAATTGGTCTTGAAATTATGGCTAGAAGTGCAGTTACAGTTCTTTAGTGGTATGAACTGTACTTTAGTATTTTATGAAAATTATAGAAACTGCTGGAAAGATATTTGAGTAACACTAGAAGTTTATATCATATTTACCCCACATGTCCCTGTTGTAACCAATAAATATGTGGGTAAGCCGAGCCAATTTCTATTGTTGTCTTCCAAGACTAAGATTGATCAGGTTCTTCTGGTACCAGTTCTCGAAGGATCGTAGCCCACATTACGTTCGAGAATCGCATCGAAAATACAGTAGAAGGTCTATTTGGAGCTTCAACTCAGAGAATCAAAGTTCATAGTTAAAGAAACGACTGAAATGTATTCATTTAAAATTAATTGTGGTGGCACGAGTTTTATTTTGATTATTCGACATCAAATTTTTTTTAATCTGGAGCCTGTTTCGACGGTTGCTCGTTCATATTTTTTTTAATAGAAAAATCATATTCAAATCAATGATCTTGGAAGTTTGCCTCAAATCATTCCAATGCTACTTGCTTTCATTGTTATGAGCATGAACACACTATCACACACTGTCCACATAAAAAAACTTATGATTTACCTGCTTAAAGGGTTTAGGTTCCAAAGGGAACACACCTACATGGAATTAATACCAAAGGACCTAAGAAAGTTTGGGTACCAAAAATTAAAACATAATTTTCTTTGCAGGTGTGTTTAAGTCATCATTCAAGGAAGTGATGTGGTATCTTGATAGTGCCTGTTCATGACACATGACAGGTGACAAATCATTATTTGCTTCTCATACCCAAAAATAGTGGATTTGTGATATTTGGTGACAATAGCAAGGGCAAAATCATAAGAATTGGTTGTATAGGTAAAACATTTTCCCCTTCTATTGAAAATATTTTACTTGTTGATGATTTGAAACATAACCTTCTTAGCATAAGTCAACTTTGTGACAAATGCCACAAGGTTATCTTTGATCATGCTAAACGTGTTATTGAAAACTCAATTAACAACAAAGTTATTTTTTAGAGTCAGAGGCATAAAAATGTTTACACTTTCAATCTCAATGATCTATATAAAAATGACACAAAATGATTAGCTGCCTTGAGTGATAACAATTGGTTGTGATATAAAAGGCTTGGACATGCTCATAGGAACTTGATTTCAAAACTTTTGAAAAAAGTGTTGGTAATTGGTTTACCACAAATTAAATTTGAAAATGATAAAATTTGTAATGCATGTCAACAAGGCAAACAAGTTACAAGTTCTTTTCAATGTAAAATGGCGATTTCAATTTCTAGACCATTGCAACTGTTGCACATGGACTTATTTGGTCCAAGAATGACTGTTAGCCTTAGTGGTAAGAGATCTGCATTTGCTGTTGTTATTGTTGATGATTTCTCTATATACATTTTTGTGCTATTCTTAGCTCATAAGGATTAAGTCTTTGCCGCTTTTTCAAAATTGTCTCAAAGAATTCAAACTAAAAAAAGATTTCAAATTATAAGTATCAGAAGTGATCAGGGTAGAGAATTTGAAAACAAAAACTTTGAAAATTTTTGCAATGAAAGTGGTATAGACCAAAATTTCTCTGCACCTGGAACCCCTCAACAAAATGGTGTTGTTGATAGAAAGAATAAGACTTTAGCAGAAATGACAAGAATCATCCTCTGTGAATATAATCTACCAAGATACTTTTGGGCCGACACTATCAACACAGTTTGTTATATTGTGAAATGAGCCATGATTTGAGCTTCTCTTAAGAAAACTCTATATGAGCTATGGAATGGAAAAAAACCTAATATCAGTTATTTTCGTGCCTTTAGGTGCAAATATTTTGTTTTAAATAACAATACAGAACTTTTGGACAAATTCGATGCTAAATCTAATGAAGTATTTTCTTGGGATATTCTATATCTAGTAACGTTCATAGAGTTTTCAACAAAAGAACCCTAGTTATTAAACTGTCTATCCATATTATATTTGATGGAGCTAACCTCGGTACTTTCAAGAAATTTTGTGAAGATAACTTGGTTGACCTTGTTGGAGCTGAAAAAAATTTGAACTAACACCGTGACCGTAAAAATGACATATGCATTTTTCATGAAAACTAATAATTATATTAATCTTAGTAGTATAATACCTTTATGAAACTTGTCGAAAAGTTTCAAGAAGTTCCGAATACGTTGAAGACGACCTCGCAACCTTCTCACGTATGTCCCAAGCGCACTACAACGATCACGGTGTGTGGGCACCGATACCGATCAAAGAGTCCTCCCTCTATTGGTTTCTTCTCACACACTTCTCTCAAAGACTGCAAAATTAATTGCCAAAAAGAGAGAGGGGGCGGCGGCTATGGTGAGGGGATTAGGATTTTTGAGTTTTATATATATAAAGCCTCCTTTTGATATATTTATACATATATCAAAGATAATGTTAAGTATATATATATTCTCTTTCCTAAAAATAAGCAAGAGATATATATCTTCCATAAA
>JAOTRH010362977.1:0-36146 GCA_034768845.1 Heliamphora exappendiculata | reverse complement strand
AACACTTTCATTTTGAAAATATAAAATATTATCCATTTAAAAATATTTATTCTTAGAAAATAAATTATGAAAATTATTAAAATCAAATTAAAGAGCCATTGGGCTAACAAACATAAAATTCATTTTCAATAAAATTTGCAACACTAGAGGCATTCTCTTCATTAAAACTGTGCATCAATAAAAAATGCTTAAACTTTCAACAGTTATGAGGGTTTACCATTCATACTATATTTAAACCATCCAATGAACACATTTAGCAAAACAGTCTTAGCAAGAGATGACCAATAGTTATATAAAAATTGAGTTTTAACATTGATGAACACAAAATATTAAAGTTCATACAACAACGTATAATTATTTTTCAAAAATAACCAACAACCATCAAATGTATATTTTCAACCATTCACAAACATTCACACAGACATAAAACAGAAATGTTTTTCATCAACCAGAACCACAAAACAGAAATGAAAGTCTTAAAGATACATATTCTCCTTCAATAATTAAAGAACTTCAAACTTCTTGATCTTCTTCTTTTTCTTCTCTTCCTTCTCCTTTTCTTCTTCTTCTTTGTTCTTTCTTCTCCCTTTTTAGAATCATCAAAAAGACTCCATCAAAAGTCATCTATCTACTTTTTGAAAACTTTTTTTTCTTCTTGCTTTTTCTTCCTTTCATTGACCTTTTTTTTGAAGGAGGCTGCTTTTTCATCTTTCTTCTCAGCTGGTTCCCTGTCTGCAAATGTGGCAGCTAAGGCAAGGTCTACTTTCCTCCCCAGTTTGACTGCTTTTTCCTCTTTGATTTTCTTGGACTTGAATTACTTGGCCCATGCTTCCTTGATCCGTGTCAGATGCTCTTCCACCTTCCTAGAGTTCTGCTGGACAACAAGAACTATGCATTCATCATATTTTTTTTGGACTTGCTGAAGAATGCCAAGGTTGGCATCCACAATGGCATCAACACTCTTTTTCACTTTTTCGCTGAGCGACCTACCAGCATCACAGGCTTCCTCTACATCTATTCTTAGAATTCTAGTGGTCTTCTCAAGATTCGTAACAGACTTAAAAATGGAGGACACTTTATAACATATGTCATAAAGGTCTGCATTAACCTTCTCACGAAAGGATGTTAGAGAAGAGGTCAAACCCTTAACAAGGGTGATAAGTTCAGTATATTGCTAGAAAGATGGAACATCAGAAGGAGTAAATGAAGGACTAGCAGCAATGGGAGGGGCCATGAACATCAGATCTGGTGTGAGAGGGAATAGGGGATGAAGAATCAAAGAGAATTGGAGAGTGTGATCGACCAGAGGGAGGGAGAAGGATCCATCAACCTTAGAAATTTGCATGTGTTTTAATGTTGATTTCCTATAAATGTCATGCTTGGAAAAGGAAATGCCCTTTTTAAAAAACAGATCAACACTAAAATGTTGGAAGACTTTGGTCAGGTATATGACATGTAGAAGAGAGGAGTTGAATTTAAAGTGAGATTAGATCATGTCAGAGATAAAAAGATGGCCAAGATCAAGTTTTCGGCCTTCAAGAATACACCACATGATAAAAACATGCATAAAGATACATCCCCGAATTTGCCAGAATGGGGAAGAAAAATGTGGTTGAGGAAATAATGTAAAATTCACATATGAGATTTCAGGGAGTTAACCACTAAGGGTTTGATTGGGTCTACCACATCAACAGTGAAAATTTATTTTACGGTATCATGAAAGGAGAAACCTTCGATGGTTTTTCTCTTTTGTTTGTAGGGAACAAAGAGTTGGCCCTTAGGGAGACCGAGAATTTTATTGGAAAGTTCAGGGGTTAGAACAATGTCATACCATTCAGCCAAGTGGTGATGGTGGTAACCAAAGGGTTAAAGATTTTGAAATGTGCATAGAAGAATTTTACAAGTGTGGGATAGTGAGGGTCTCAAATTTGGAGCAAATCCATCCAACCCAGAATGGTAAAGCAATCAGAAAAGTGCATTTCAATAGAATCAAAATACAAAAAAATGATAGAGCATCTAGGGATTACCTTGCGAGTAACGAAAGAGGCGAAGTACAAATTCTTGTACTTTGAGTATTGGAATTTGAGTGAGGAGGCCATTCCCATGTCAATGGTTGGCATTGTCGAAGCAGTAGTCTTCGATTTCTTTTTCTTTTCGGCCCTAAGGCTCGACGGTTCACCAGTGGTTCATTTGCTTCCTTTTTTCATGGTCCTTGGAGGCATTAACAACGAGAATGAGAGAGAGAGAGAGACGAAGAGAAGGAGATGAGTCGACACTAGGGTTCGCATAGGGACATAGAGAATGAGCGAGACAAATAGTTTTGTTTTTGAAAACAAATGAGTTAGAGTGCGAAGGAGGGAAGAACTACATATATATAAACTCTATGAATTGTGTCGAAACTTATAGCATTGGAGTCAACACTTTTCACGTGACATTGGGGTGTTTAAAAACAAAAATTGTGTCGACACGTTTTAACATGGTGTCGATACTTTTGGTTCATTGAGTCGACACTTCTCACAAGAGAGTCGACACAAATTTTACCAAGAGAAAGAATTCGAATTGTGTCAACGCTATGTAGCTGGGGTCGACATTTTTATCAAAATGTGTCGATACTGTATAGCATTTGTGTCAACACTTTCACACATGTGTCGACACCTTTTAGCATTGTGTTGACACTTTTCACACGTCAAAATAAAGCATGAAAAATATTGAACAAATATTGAACATGCATTGATAGTATGGCATTTAAGCATCATTTTGGAACATATCGCATACCAAGTTCTCTTATGATATAACACGATCTTTCTTTATTTAAAGGTTTGGTGAAAATATCAACAAGTTGGTGGTTTGTGCCTACAAATTCAAGTTCTATGTTATTCTTTTGAACATGATCTCCAATGAAATGATGTTTTATCTCAATATGCTTTATTCTAGAGTATTGTATTGGGTTCTTAGATATGTTAATGGTACTATTGTTATCACATTTAATGGGAATATAATCTAAACACACACCATAGTCTTCTAGTTATTGTTTTATCGAAAGAACCTGTTCATAATAGCTACCAGCTGCAATGTACTCAGCCTCAGCTGTAGATGAGGCTAACGAGTTTTGTTTCTTGCTAAACCATGATATGAGAGAATGTCATAGGAATTGACATGTTCCACTTGTACTCTTCTTATCAATTTTACTTTCGATAAAGTTTGCATCAGAATAGCTAAATAATTCAAAGGCTATTCCTCTAGGATAAAATAATTTTAGATTTTGTGTACCTAAAAAGTATCTAAAGATGCGTTTAATAGTAGTCACATTTAAATCTTCACGATTTGCTTGAAATTTAGCACACATGCATACACCGAACATCATATCAAATCTACTAGCAGTTAAGTAAAGTAGGGAGCCAATCATACATTTGTATCTCTTTTTCTCTACCATTTTACCGTTTTCATCCTTATCAAACTTTTTTGAAGGGCACATTGGAGTTCCCTTTGGTTTTGCACTTTGCATATCAAAACTCTTCAACAAATCTCTTGTATACTAGGATTGATTTATGAAAATCCCTTATTGTGTTTGTTTGATTTGAAATCCAAGAAAGTAATTTAGTTCACCCATCATGTTCATTTCAAATTCTTCCTTCATGCAATTAGCAAAGTCCTTGCAAAGAGTTTTATTAGTTGAGCCAAAGATAATGTCATTTACATATATTTGGATAACAAGTATATTTTTTTCTTGAGACTTGATAAAAAGAGTTGTATCAATTTTTTCTCTTGAAAATTTATTTTCAATCAAAAAATTGCTAAGTTTTTCATACCAAGCTCTTGGTGCTTTCTTCAAATCATAAAGAACCTTGATGAGTTTGTAAATATAATTTGAAAAATCAAGATTTTTAAAGTCAAGAGGTTATTTCACAAAAATTTTCTCAGAAATAAAATCATTTAGAAAAACACTTTTAACATCTATTTGACGAAATTTAAAAAATTTAAAATATGCAAAAGTAAGTAACATTCTAATGGTTTCAATCCTAATCAGAGGAGCGAAAGTTGCATCAAAATCAATGCATTTTTCTTGATTATAACCATGGGCTATCAATCGAGTTTTGTTCTTAAAAATCACTCCATTCTCATTCATTTTATTTTTAAAAATTCATTTTGTACTAATGATAGAGTATTTCTTAGGTCTTGGAACTAAAGTCCAAAACTTATTTTTTAAAAATTGATTTAACTCTTCATGCATAGTCGAAATTCAAAATTCATAGTTTTTAACTTGCTCAAAATGTTTTGGTTCAGTCTGAAAAAAAATTACTAAGTTACTACAAATATTATGTAGAAAACATATAGTTTTAATATATTGAGATGGGTCATCAATGATCAAATTCTTTGGATGACCATGATCATACCTCCTTCCTTAGGCAAATATGAATTTTCTTAATTTGAAGTACTAACATCCTATTGGATTTCATTTTGCTACTTATTAGTAGCTTCCTCATGGTTTGACTCTTTTTGTTCTTTAATGAAGATGTTTTCAACACATTTTTCTATATCAACCAAGTTATCTTCATAAAATTTCTTAAAAGAATCGAGATTAGTTTCATCAAATACAACATGAATAAATTCTTCAACAACTATGATCCTTTTATTAAAAATTTTATATGCTTTACTAGCTATAAAATATCATAAAAAAAATAATTTCATCAGATTTAGTATCGAGTTTGCTCAAAAATTCTTTGTTGTTATTCAAAACAAAACATTTGCACTCAAATGTAGGGAACTGAATCCCAGAAAACTAAGATGGTGCACACGGATCGAGTCAAACATGGCACGGGGCGAAGATCATATAAAAAAAACTGTATTACGTCGTTTCGTTCGAACAGACGGGAAAATTGCTCGGACGAAATCCGTATAGAATGAACAATCTTAAACCCCGAACCCAGAAACAGAAATCCAGTACACCCACAGTGTGGAATATGGATTATACCTGATCGATTCCACTGATTTGATCACATTTCTATTCTTCAACTTGAATTCAAAGATCAACACAGTAATCACCCGGTAATCTTTTTTCTGTTAAGATCTTCTGCTGTATTCACAACTGTAAAAAACAAGAACTAAGTGTGGGCTTAGATTCTCCGTGCTCCCAACCCTGTCTGGTTATTTCTCTTTTATTTGGTTCTCACAAATACGTGAAAAGTCTAAAAGACTGAATGTGATTCTCTTCTGGCGGTCAGGGATATAACGACATATAAATATGTTACAGTAGAAATTTGTAGAATAAATAAGACATTTGATTGAACAATATTGTCCACCTATATTATTTATTATAACGGCTAAATATAGTTGACATTAATAATAAATAAGTTATTAAGTATTAACATTAATATTCTTTGGAATGGGATGGAAATTTGAATATAATTTCTTAAGATTTAATATTTGCTATTTATTTTTTATTTCTTTAACTTTTCTAGTTTTTATATATGTTTTTTTTTTACTTTTAAATAAAGAAACAAACAAATTTGACTAGAGACTTCTGTCTTCCACATCCTTGGCGCAGAAGTGGCTTACCCTTAATTGTAAATGTTGTGATTATTGATTGACTTGAGTCAAGTAAAAATTATTATAAATCATCAGTACTCAAGTAATATTGTTTTATTGTTGATTATATGTAATTTATTTATAAATATGTTAATTAGAAAATAAATATGAGTCTACTAAATATAAAAACAGAGAGAAAGTAAATAAATTAATTTTACTCTTTAAATAGTAATCTCTACAAAATATGATACTAAGAAACTTGAGTATAAACATTTAACAAAAATTGGTGAATATTTTAATTTACTGTTTTTTTATTTAATATAAGATTTTTTAACGAGTAAGGTTTATTTTTATAAAATTTTTAACACACAAGGTATTTTAGGACAAAAATATCTTAAATTAAATAAATTTATCTGTCTCTTATTGAAAATATATGTAAAAAACACATATAAATTTATCTGTATATTTTTAAAACATGTATAAAGAATAAAGATAAATTTATCTGTATATTTTTAAAATATGTATAAAGAACACATATAAATTTATCTATTTTATTAAAAGTACGCATAAAGAATACAAATAAATTTATCTGTACCTTTTTAAAACATGTATAAAGAATAAGGATAAATTTATCTGTATATTTTCAAAACATGTATAAAGAATACAGATAAATTTATCTGTTTGTGTTATCTGTGTTAATATATAAATAAATAAATTCATCTGTTATGTATAAATAAGCAGACAGATAAAATTATCTGTTTGCACTATCTGTGTTGATATGTAAATAGATAAATTTATTTATTTGTTATACAAAATAATTAAATGTATTTATTTGTAAGGTATTTTAAAATTATCTGTTTACGGGATATTTTTGAGAAAAATTACGCAATTAGACCTTACGTATTAAAATTTTTATTGGTGAACCTTACATATTAAAAACTTATTTATGTAAACCTTTAAGTAAAATATCCAACATTTAATCAGTTATTTTGTTTCAAATGAGAGTAGGTTAGTTATACAGGCAAGTGTTTCCTTGAAGTCCAACTTAGCTGACAAGTTCTTAATTTGTATTGGGTCGATAACGGTCATGTTCGATAGCCAAGATATGCCTCCTACGCCGCACAACACCAATTATTTTACCAAAATAATTTTTAAATAAAATAATTTATTGTGTAAAAAATTAAACCTCACTAAAAGTCTTACCTCAATATCTCAAATGGGCTTAGGTTCGTTTGGCAAAAAAAAAGCTTAAAAGCTCAATTTTTTTTACCGTTTAATTTAAAATTTAAAAAGTTAAAAAGTTTGGTTTAAAAACCCAAAGGCTTTTAACCTTTTAGTTATTTTACTTTTTTTACATAAAATAATTTTATATATTTTTAAAAAATATCATAATTTTTATTATACATATTTATTCTTTATAAAAATTATATTTTAAAATTTATTCGATCAAATTTATCGAACAAGATCTATTTTGAATATAAAATTATGTAAAAACTAAATTTATAAAAATTATATAATAATTTTTTCTAAGAAAAATCTTTATTTTGGTTTAAAGACACTTTATGCCAAATTTTTTAATTTATTATTTTTTAACTTAAAATTACCCATTTAGTTCACTAAATGAATTTATTGTATATTTAACTTAAAACAACTTTAAATAAAAAATCTAATTTAAAATTAAATTACCAAACAAGGCCTTTCGCCGGTGACCCATGAAAATGTGGTGGGCGGTGGCACATGCCTTCCAACTCAAGTTTAACACACCATTTTGCCCTATTTCTATTCGTAGTAAGGACTCTCGGAATCCATAAATCAAGAGTAATTATTCGGTGCACTTATAGTATTATTTATTAATTTTATGTGATACTTTTATTTAATATAATAATAACAAATTTTATAATAAAAATATAATGACTTAAATTTTTTTTAATAATTATAAAATAAAAAGTAATTCATATTATATAAATTTTTTTAATTAAATTATATTATATAAATTATAATTATTTATTTATTAAGAATATAAGGTAATATTATCTATTTGGTAAGCCTCTAATAATTTTCCTAAATCAAAAAATCCAATCAAATATTCTCAAGGGTTTGTCACTGTAACCAAACAGCCACCAATCTCATCAACCACCCAAAATTTTCCTTTCCTTGCTCATCAAAAGAGAACATAAACACCCCTTTCCCTAGGGAAAGCAATTTCTACAGGTTTGATTAATTAAATATATTTTATATATAAATGTGTATACAAAATTTATTTTTAAAAATTTAATAAGATTAAAATATAAAAATATTTTTTTATTTTTTATTTTTTATTTTCTTACTTCAATTTCTCATTTTTTTTTATTTTTTAAATTTTAATTAGTAATCAATATTATTATTTTAATAACATATCATGTGATTTTTATTAGTATAATCACTTTTAGACTCAAAATAAAATATTTCTCATTATGGTCTATTCATGCTTATCCAGTCACGTTCTCAATTTTTTCCCCATCCCAAATAATAAATAGTGTGAGAATAAAAAGCACGTTCCGCTCTTACCCCATGTCATCTCTATCCTCCAAAAAAAAAAAAAAAAGTTACCATATTCGCAGCTCACAACCAAACACGCCACAAACCCTTATTTTTAGGAAAATTATTAAGTACTCTCAATGATATAGTAATATTTATATGGTATTTTTAATAAATAAAAATATATAATACAAATTAAAGAGTCTCTCTTATTTCTTACTTAATAAAAGTATATTGATATTATTTCATATAAAATATTTTTTTACTGCATAATTAAATAATTATAATATATAAATAATATCACATTATGCTCCAAAATTACTAAATAATTAATTGATTTTTAATTCCCATATCAAGAGCAAACTGAAAAGGGAATTCCCACAAAGTGCCCTAACTTTGCATTTTCTCACCCTTCGATGCTAAAAACACTTTTCTAATCCCCAATCAACCCCCACCCTATAACCCCACATCTATGTTACTATTATCGAAATTTGCACGCTCCTCTATGGAGCGTGCGAAGCACGCGCTGAGAGACTTTGGTTTTTATTGGCAACTCAAGCTTATTTTGTAGTTGTAAATGTAACAAAGACAATATCTTTGTTTGACCAAAAAAAAGAATTAAATTTAAACACTAATTTTAGAGTGCCCAAATTGATAATTAACGTAAAAGTTAATTTTTATAATTTTTATATTTTTAACCAAAAATACTAAATTTGATTCCAAATAACTAAATTGTTTGGTAACTTAACTACTAACCTAGATAATTGGGAAAAAAAACTATTAACCTAAATTTTTTTGAAGTTAGTTATTTGGATAAAAATATAATTTTTTTAAATTTTTTTATTTAAATTAGACAATTTTACTATTTTAGATACTTGATATTAATAATTATATATAGTTGGTAGTAGTAATAAATAAGTTATGAATGATGAATATTATTATATTTTAAAAGTAGTAAAAATTTGAATAGAATATTATATGAATTAATGCTTTGATTTCACTTTTTCACTTTAATTTTTTGCCAAACGAATCATGTTAATTTTATTTATATTTTTAGCCAAAAAATCAAAAAATTAAATAGCTTATGGGCCCTCAAACTATCATCTCATCCCAAAAAATAATAATATCCCTACTTAATAACTATATAAAAGGTTAATATTGATTAATTTGAATAAAAAAATTAAAAAAATAACTTTTTACATAATCAGGCAACTTTTAAAAAAAAACTAACATAAAAACTAATTTACTAAACAGCCTGTTTTAAACCTAATTTAGTTTTTTAAAACTAAAAATGCAAAAATATAACAAAAACAAGTTTTTGAACTAGTCACTATTTACTCAGGTCCTTAATTATACTCTTTCCAGTGTCTTTTGTTAAATTGGAGAATACCTAGATACACAAAACAACTCTCTTTGAGGTACTTGACAAAATAGCCCTTAATTTTAAAAGAAGGTTGTAATCTATTTTAATTCAATTAGAGTAATAATAGTGTCAAATTTTCTATTTTTTGACATGTTGATTGTCATCTGTATAATGTATAATTCTTTTTATGTTTTTGGATTTAAGACTGTATAATAGAAAATATTTTAAGTAATATGCAAACGAAGTTAATTAAGTTATATTCAATAGTAATTTAATAATTTAATTTTAAGTAGTTTCAAATTTATTGCAAGCAAATTTTATAATCAAACGTGCCTGAACCCACTAGGGTGTTATTATCCTGGGCATGCTAATGATGAGTCTTCGCTTAGTCACTGTCCAGGCCTGCACATGTTATGGGTGTTTGCTATAATTAGATTTATATTGAAATTTATTATTAATAAGTAGAAGCTTATAAAGTATATAAATGTTTTTTTTGGAAAATAGTTTTTAAAATTGATTTTTGCTCAAAAATAAAAAATAAAATTGTAACAAACGATTTGACATAATTTTTAACGCCAAAAAATTTAAAAAATATTGCTAAAAAGCAACAACGTACAAAGCAATTGATTGTGTTTGACATTGCTAATCTTGTAATTTATAAATTATAACTTATAATAAAAATTATGAGTATTTAACAAATGTTATAAATTATAACTTGTAACTGTAATAGAAGAAAAAGTAATTATGTTTGTAACAGAAATTGTGAGTGTTTGGAATAGATTATAGTTTATAGTTAAAATTGGCTTTAATTGACAAATTGATCTTTTGACATTTTTAGCTAAAAATGTCAAAAAATTAAGATTGCCCCGTTTGGTAAAAAAAATAAAAAAATTAAAAAGTTAAAAATTCAAATCAAAACACAAACTCTCAGAATATTTTATTCAATCTCCCACCACTTTAAAAATATAATAATACATTTTATTCATAACTTATTTACTACGTACCACTACTAACTACATATAATTGTTAATATTAAATATATAAAAGTACAAAATTATTTACTTTGAACAGAAAAAAAAAACCTAAGTTTTTACCCAAATAGCTAATTTTAAAAAAAATTAACTTAAAAATTAAGTTAGTAAACAACCTATTTTAACACCCAATTTAATTTAATTTTTTAGCTAAAAAACAAAAAAAATAAAAAAAATAAAAAAACTACCTTTTAAACATGTTGTCAATAATTACCCAAAACTTGTTGCCAATTGAGGCTTCAAGTTTTCAACAGCTTTTGTTTTTTGAGTTTATTTTAAAACTTTTTATGAAGAAAAAGTAAATAAATTGACAACTTGAAAAGCGAGACTAAAACATGCTCAAAGTTTTTGAAGAGAAAAGTTCAATATAAAAAAAAACCAAACAAACAATACTAAGAGTAATTGTTGATGACATTTTTAATATTAATTAAGTTAATTATATAAATAGTGAAGACTAATAATTTTTATATATGGAAGATGAATATATTCAAGAAAGATGAATATATTTATAGAAGATAAATATTATTATTAAAGTAATATGTATATACATAAATACATGAATGTTATTATTAAATGAATATTATTTATTCATGAATGTTAATATGTATATACATGAATGTTATTTATTATTATTCATCTCCTATTCATGAATGGATGTATCTGACCAATCATCCATTTATGATCTTATCTTTTCATTCTCTCATCTTTCTCCCTATAAATAACTCAACATCCATTCTGTTTTAAGTACGAAATAAAAAAGAAAAATAATATTTTTCATGTAAAATACTTCAAAAATTACGGGCCAAAGAATGGTGTTCTTGTTGGTGGAGCTTTGGGTTTTATGACTTATGCAGAGTTTGTTTGAGTTACACAATGATCAGTTGGACTGTTGTATCCTGTGGGAGACAAGTCAAATATTAAAGTCTGCTGCATCAGTCTCAGACTTTGCCAACCGTAAAGGACTTGAATCTCCTTAAAGAGAACGAGATATTCGTGTCTTAGCCTATTCTGGTGTTGGTTATTTTTTTTAATTATTGTACTTTAAAAATATCAATTTATTGGTATTTTTCAACAATTTTAAGGAGATTCAAAAATGAAGCAAGCACCAGAAAAAATAAAAGAAGGTACTGGCAATCTCAACAAGCCCTTCCGTTTCAAGGGAGCTCATTTCAAGAGGTGGAAAGAAAATGTTCTTTTCTACCTTAGTCTTCTCAAGGTAGCTTACTTTCTCACCGAAAAGAATCCGATTAAAATTGCTACCGAAGAGATGACTGACGAAGAGTATGAACCCCATGTAGAGAAAGTGGAGAAATACAGCAAACTTGAGTATAACTGTCGCTATTATATTTTGAATTGTCTTGTGGATCATTTTTATGATTACTATGATACAACTTACTCTTCTGCTAAGAAAATCTGGAAAGCTTTACAAAGCAAATATGATACTGAAGCGGTAGGTGCAAAGAAGCATGCTGCTAGCCGATTTTTTCGTTATCAAATGGTAGATGAAAAGTCCATTGTAGAACAAGCTCAAGATTTTCATATGATAGTTGCATAAATGAGATCCGAAGGCATTAAGATTGGGGACAATCTTGTGGTGGCAGGAATCATTGACAAACTTCCATCGTCGTTGAGAGAATTTCAAAAGTCAATGCGCCACAAGCAAAAGGAGACATCCCTAGAGACTTTGATCACATGCATCCGCGTGGAGGAGGAGGCTAGAGGCTAAGATGTACTAATGACACAAGAGGATAATGGACATTCCACAAAGGTAAATTTAGTTTCTGCAAATAATAACAACTTACCCAAAAATCAGTTTCTTAAGAATGCTTATATGAAACCAAATAAAAAGAACTTCAAAAATCGTGGTAAACCTCACTTTAAAGGTAACCAGAAAAATATGAACTAAGGACCCCCTCCACAAAATCAACATTATACTGGATGTTTTGTCTGTGGCAAGAGTGGGCATATGACTCAAGTTTGCAAGTTCCGGAAGCGTGGCTCTTTTTCTCAGGCCAACGTTACCGAGGAGCCATTTGTGGCGATGAATATAAACGTTTTTATGATGCAATCTGTGGAAGGGTGGTGGGCAGATTCTGGTGTTAATAGACACGTCTGCTATGACAAAGATTGGTTTAAAGTATATACTCCCTTCAATGAAGAAAAACCAATTATGTTTGGTGATTCTAGTAAAACCAAGATTATTGGGAGTGGTGAGGTAGATTTGAAGTTCACTTCTGAATGAGTGCTTACTTTGAAAGATGTGCTTTACACTTCGTCCATGAGGAAGAATTTGGTGTCGAGTTATTTTCTCAATAAGATTGATTTCAAGCAAACTATAGAATCTGATCAGTATGTGTTAACTAAAAAAAGAATTTTTGTGGGTAAAGGTTATGCTTATGATGGAATGTTCAAACTGAACGTTGAGATTAATAAACCATCTACTACTTATGTTTACATGTTATCTTTTTTAAATTTCTGGCATGCTCGCTTGTGTCATATTAATAGTAGATATGTGAGAATCATGAGTAGTCTCGGATTAATTCCCAAATTAACAAAAAATTTTGAAAAATATAAAATTTGCAGTCAAGCAAAAATAACAAAACGGCCTCATAAAATGTTGAAAGAACTACCGAATTGTTATAACTAATTCATACTGATTTATGTGAATTTGAAGGAATTTTAACTGGTTGTGGAAATAGATATTTCATTACTTTTATTGATGATTTTTCAAAATATACTTATGTATATTTGCTAAAAAAATAAAAGTGATGCTTTTGAGAAGTCTAAAATTTTCATTCAAGAAGTTGAAAATTAATTCGGTAGAAAGATAAAAAGAATTAGAAGTGATAGAGGCCGAGAGTATAAATTTTTTTAATTCAACTCGTTTGTTCAGCCTTTGAGAATTATCCATGAGATTACACTACCATACTCACCCACTTCAAATGGTGTGGCTGAAAGAAAAAATAGAACATTAATTGATTTGACAAATGTCATGTTTATTGATTCAGGTGCTCCCTCAAATCTTTGGGGTGGGACAGTTTTGACTGTTTGTTGTGTTAAATAGAGTGCCACATAAAAAGGTTAAAATAACACCTTTTGAAAAGTGGAAGGGGTATAAGCAAATGAAATATATCCAAGTATTAGAAGATTTTAACCATAAATAGAGTTATATACAAAGAAGTCTCCCCTCAGTGATTATTTAATGTTGGGTTATCAAGTGGAGTTTACGGGACTTGAGAGTCGGGGCGTGACAAGGCTATTTTTTGTGGCGGGCTGGGAGGGCCGAATTTAAATTTAAATAGTTAAATCCAAATCCTATCTAACGAGTTTAGCCGAACTGAGCTGGTGGTGGGCTGATGGCCCGGTGATGCACAAGCAGCACACCTCCAGGCTCCAGTATACTATTCTGGGTAGTCCATTTCTAGGAATTTGGAAAAGGTTCCCAGGTCAACAAAAGAAAAATGCAATTGGACTAATTTTATCGTTCACATGAAAAAATGATTAATAAACTTTTTATAAGCATGGCTTGAATTTCAAATTGTGAGAAATTAGAACATACATCACTCAATGTCAATGGTCATTCCAGATTAAGAAAAAATAAATGAGTGAATCTGCCAAAATGAAAGTAGAGTTAGTAAAATATGCTCCCATCCTTTTTTTTTTTAAAGAATACATATAGAAAGATATACAATTTTTTTTCTTTCTTTTTTTTAAAAAATAACTAAAAACTTTTTTAACTTCACGAGCTATTCAAAAATCAAACAAAATTTTTTTATTAGTCAAATAATTTTATTAATTACATAAAAATTAAAAGAAGAGGTAAAAAATTGCGCCATTACAGAATATGTACATCTCAACTAAGTTGACACCTACACATCTGTCAATCATTTGCACTTTTCAACCTAACATTACATCAAAATAACAATAGAAGATTTAAAAGACAGTCTTATATTCTTTAGGAGAGCTATTCTCAAACTAAGAAAGTCTTGATAGTTTTAAATTTTCTAATTGATCTACTAATTCTCGCTCTTGATCAGCTTGCTGTACTTTTGATTATGTCAATTGTCAATCTACTAGGTATATTAATGCTTAAGTAGTGTCTGAATTCAAGCTACTCTTCTTTTAATGAATTACTCGACCACCTACACTAAAAGCAACTTCGGATGCAACAGCAGAAATTGAAACTGTTAGCATATCACAATCCATACTTGAAAGTAAAGGATACTTAGACTCTTGTGATTTTCACCATAACAAAATATCAAATAAATCATCATCATTATCATGTTCAATTGCAAGTTGTTCAAAATAATGCATTAATTCGAATATAGAACCACTAGTAGTAGTACTAGTAGAAGGCACGTTTCTACTTTTAAGCCATGACATAGCCTCACATTTAGATGAAGAGGCATGTGTTATGACTATTCTATCTATGCCTACTTTAGTTTTATAATAATTATATAACTTATTTAATTTATCCATTATTAAATTAATTATTAAATAAATATTTTTACTATTTTCATCACTATTATATATTATTTTTAACCATTCTCCTAAAGTATCAAATTTAAAATGTGGATCTATTATAATACCAAAACAAAAAATAAGTGGTAATGTTCTAAAATATTTATCAAATTTAAATTTCATAGCAGTCAAAACATCTTCAAAATTATCAAGTACAGAGCATGTTTGAAAGTCATATAAATATTTACTAATTGAATAATAATACGATATACTGTAGAATAATATATACTACAAAAAACTTTTTTTGAGTTATTAAAAACTTCAAAAAAATCTCTAACAATTTCAGCAATAGTCTAATCACAATCACTTTGGGTTATTATAGAACAATTAGATGCACTATTATGTAATTGCACATTATAATAATTTATTATCTTTTTATATTTAGTAGCAACTTTTAAAAGTTTACAAGTAGAATTCCATCTAACCAGCATATCTAAATTAATTTTTTCATACAAAATTGTTTACAATAATTTTTATATAATTCATACATTTGTTGAGAAAAATTAATATTACATACCATATTTTTTATTTTATTAATTGATAAAGATAATATACTTAAACCATTTTGCACAATTAAATTTAAAATATAAGCACAACAATGCATACGAAAAATGTCAGTGTGAACAGAATTAGAAGGTAAATCAAGCAACATTTTTAAATGTCGTTAAGCTACATCATTATTTGTAGTATTATCTAATGAGATTGAAAATATTATTTTAAAAAAATACCACATGCTACTAATTCATCATAAATAATATGTGCATGGTCACATCAGTGTTTGGAGTTTCAATTATTTTGAATGATATTATTTTCTGTTTAATTTTCTATTAATCATTCACAAAATGCACAGTTAATGATAAAAATTTCATATGAGATTTAGAAAATCACAAATCAAAAGTTAAATAATTTTTTCTATTAAAATTTTAAAAATAAATTTTTAAAATTTTAGAGTATTCTTTATAGCATTTCATAACATCCCGCTTAGCAGTTGGAGATGAAAGTCAACTATATTGAGGATCAAATCCTCTTTGTACCATTTCTATAAAATCATGTTTATTAATAAAAATAAAAAAATATTATGCACTAATCATATAATTTACAACTTCATTACGAGCATATAAAAGATCATAATTAAAACATGCTAAATTTTTATCAGAATTCATATTTAATTGTATTTAAGTTTTAATATCTACTTGATTTTCAAATTTTTTTAGACAACTATTATGGTGTCTATTTAGGTGGCTAATTTCATTTTTTATAGAATCAGCAAATAATTTATTATATAGAGAATGCAGTGCTTTTATAATTATTTTTTCACTAATAACTACTTCTACTTTTTCATAATTTTTTCAAACATTATAAGTTGACTTTTTAGAACTAGAAGATGATGATAGAACTACATGAATAGTTGGTGAACTTCGACATTTAATTTCCTTTACCTCATCTTTCTCATTTATAGACACTAGAATATTAATAAGTCATGCTAACTCATACATTTTACATTTAGGTCTAATTGATCCAAACTCCCAACCAATTATCACATGATTTTCTTATTTCACAAAAATTCACATGATTTATTTAAAACTCCTAACCCATTAACTCATGATTTTTCCCCCTTCATTAAAATTCATGAGATTTATGTACAAATAGGTTAATATAACCTTCAACTTATCGAAATTTAAGTAAATTTCATCATTTGAGCTCTCTAACCCAAAAATTCTCAATTTTATTTAAGGTTTAACCCAATAAAACCCTAAGTTATCATTTTTTAAAATAATGCGTCTAACAACAACAACAAAGTAGATTTAACATAAATCATGCTTAAATCTAATATTCATTCATGCTTCATCATCAAACCCAGCATAGGGTTTCAAAATCAGGGTTTTTCACACACACAACACACACACACGCATATATGTACAACACATATACATACAAATATTAAGATTAGTCTTAAATCCTACCTCTTGGATGACAAATTCACACGAAACAAGTCTTAGCAAGCTCGAACGACCAAAACTTCCAATCCGTTCGGCGAAATGGAGCTTTCAACGCGTAGATTAATTTCAACGCGTAGATTAATCCTCTAACGGCCTATAATTAAGAGGAGACATGAAGAATCCATTAAGAGAGTGTAGAAAGAGCTCAAAAATGCTCTAATGGAATTCTAGGGTTAAGGTTTCAGGCCTTTAGAGAAAGATAGGGAAGAAGAAATGAAAATAAAAGCCCCACTCATGACTTTTGAAAGCCTCTGTTAGCTCACCGCTCAAGCGGTGTCAGGTCCGCTCGAGCGAACCCCCGCTAAAGCTAATTCGAAAAAATAAATTAAATATGGTTCGAGTTTTAATCCACACACTCCAAAACGAGTTTTAATCCAAATACTCCAAAATTCATTCAAACAACTCACAATTATTGTTTTCAAACAATACCTAGCGTGCAATTATTATCATCCATCATTATCATGATCAACTTTTAATTCTTTCACAAAATTAAACACATTTTTACTTTCCACCGAAAGTCACATAGCAAGTTTTAATTTATTCTTCAAAATAAAAGGGACCGGGTCCCTACAACCTCCCCCCTTAGAAAATTTTATCCTCGAAGTTTAACACTAGAACTCAAGTCAACAAGCTTTCCATCAACCGCTAACAATCTCCAAAACAAAACTTTGCAAAGTCATCCAACGATAGAGATGCTGACGCATGTTGCACCTAAGAATGATGCACCAGGACATAAACATGTCTCCAAGAGGTAAACATTTATATTGACTGCTCTCGTGAATAAGGGTTCATTAATACTAAAGTTATCCACGTGTTGTCGGACCGAGGTTCAACTCATGCAATTGAGGCACCGAAACACAACTCACACCGAGCATAACCAATTCAAGCGATAAAACACGTACCATGAAACTAATCCATAACCAGAACTGGTTTCAAACACTTTCTATTTTTTGTTCGTAAGGACTAAGATTCCTATTTGAATTGCCGCGAACTAGCTCATTCTTATCTCGAAACGCATACCGTGGACTACTTTCGTAAGCCCAAACACACATTGTCAAACTTTAACATTGCTCACAAGGATTTAACACATCATACTCAAAATCTTGTTCAAGTCCTCAAAATCTTCATTTGAATCACTGCTTTCTTTGACTCTTATTCTTTCTTTATCCGAGAGAGGGTCCCAAATAAGAAAAAAAAGGTATGGAAGCTATAATTGTAAACTACGATCGAATCTATGGAAGCTTTGGTTTATACATTCCTCTTAGTCTCGACTTTAGGGATAATTTTTTTCGCTATCTTTTTTCGAGAACCACCTAAAGTTCCAACTAAAAAGATGAAATGATTTTTTTTTATAATGACATTTTTCCCCTCCCTTGGAAGGGTGACACACAGGTGATCAGTTCGATCAATTTCTTTATCTTCCCATGAATTATATGTTTGTAACAATAGGGACAAAATTTGATCAATTCCAATCGTTTAGGCGTATTGTGTCGATTCTTTTGAGTAATATGTCTGGAAAGACAATTATCTCACTTGCAAACATATCTGAGTGGAATTAAATATATGACAGGGTTACCCGATATTGCAATCATTGTTGATCAGCAGAAGAATATACGACGGCTCTTCGAGAATGTATTACTTTGGAAATTCCAACAATTTGTTTAATCAAGCTCGATCTCTCCTCCGGATGAACCATATAGCCAAGAGAAACAATGAACCAGAATAGAAGAGCTTGCCCCACCCATGAGTAAATATTTCATAGTAGTCTCATTATACCGTACATCTTTCTTGGTATATCTAGATAATAGGAAGGAGCATAAACTGAAACATTCTGGGGCATTAATATACCTTTCAAGCGCGGATAATTATCATAAGAGATTCCCAACATATTATAAGATTCCTGTTCTGGAAAATCCACACTTTTCCAAACCCAGAAAACAGACGAAATTCTAGGATTCTTCCTTGGGGCAATTACTTTTATGCACACCTCTTAAGCGAAAAAGACGGTCTTTCATATCTCGATGTGGCAACGGGACCGCTGACATCCGCCGCAGGGTAAACCACCGCCTCTCAGGTCCCCCGACTGATTCTACCATAGAGGCCAACGATAAACAATAACTCCCCCCCGAACACGTGACTGTTACAGATGTAAGAGGTCGGGTGGTTTCTTGGTCTTCTGTCGGTACTTGCGGATTCAGGGGTACAAGAAAAGGGACACCTTTTGCTGCTCAACTATAAATTCTTATTTATTTGTTACGAAATCAACCATAGATCAATTCCCCTTGTTATTTGAGAGTATTGAATACACCCATAATTCTGAGTTTCATGTTACTCCTCCCAAGAGACATGTCAGGTCTAGGGCATCCCAATTGGATTGAATGGGATGACAGTTTCTCATTCCGAATATGCATTTGGAGCTTATCGATAGAAACGAATCAATTTAGATAGCCCACTGTGGCTCCGGTGGCGATTAGATCAACGTATTATTTCTTCAGGAGAAACTATCATCGAGGTTCACTATGAATCTTTGGGTACTTTTTATGAGATTTATGGGCACTATCTAATAGTAAGAAGTATATGAATATGAATATTAAGTAAAAATAGCATGGCACTTTGAATTCGATATGAGAAAATTTTTTATTTTTTATTCAAAACACTTGAATGAGGAAGTGGTATCTCTTTAGGATCTACTCCAGCATGATCGAATGATGACTACAGAATTCTAAATCACATCATCACTCCACGTATGTCAATAACACCACCACTAAAGCCGAAGAGATCCTCATTCCCAAACGGAGACGATAAACATCTAATTCCAGATAAAGAAACTCACTCAACTCATAGAAAACTCCAAATAACACATTTTCTTTTAATGATTTGCAAATATTCCACCTAAATCTTCACCCTCTATCGATCCTCAACATGTTCCTTAACCCACACATCCACAATTCTCACTTCACGGTATTATTAGGTGTCTCGTCACCGTCAAGACAAAGATTCAATACAATTGAGATTACTACCCTTGTGTTATAGCCTTTAAGAGTAATAATGCAATATGAACTTAATGAGCCACCCGGGTTAAACATGCCATGTAGGCTAAACAAACGTTTACCTCACATGATTAGTAGTGCCACACAAGCTAAACATTCTATTAGTATATGCTTATCTATACGAATCCAAATCACATTACTCGTTATTGCACAACGCACATACATGATCCCACGTTTTACCATCAAACCTCTAACTCTTAATCGATTATTCAACCTCTAACGAATCGCAATTAATCCCATTTGGCATTAATCCACACTTATAACACGTACATCTATCCATCGTATTCACAACATTCCGCACTTAGTCGGTTGTTAAACTCTAGACAGTCACCAACCATACCGTTTGTCAATTCATTCATATACACCTGCAACTTTCTTTTATATCCGTACCACACATGTACCAATTCTCTATCTAAATAGTAATAACACATGGTTCTAAGATCCCTCACCAACATCACTCAACCCATTCATACCCTTCCAACCCAACAATTGAACCAAGATCCGCCTCTTGTACTTAACATATTCATCTTATATACAACCTACCAAGGCACTCAATCTACCCAAGCCAAGCGCAAAAGCACCACACAACTCGATTCACATACCGTTACCTTGCCTTTCCACTTCTCACACTCAAATACTTAATCCTTCAATGTATTCATACTATGCTATCACGCAACTTCACCGAAATTAACAAGATCACGACCTCTCTCAACTTCTCTCAAATAGAACTTAAGCACCCTCACGAGAGAGAACTCCTTTACGCATGCAAGACTTTCACGCTCCAATTTAAACAAATAGGTTGGCTCTAAGAGGCCACATTGATAAAGGGTTTTCAAACTCAACTTCTTTGAAACTCACACCAAAACTGTGTTTTCTTAATAACCTCAAACTCGATTGAACGTAACTTGCATACATACCATGAGCGGGTAATCAAACACCAATTTTGAGGAAACTAAGCAGTTCTAAACGCCGCACAAAATTCAAATTGAAACTTGTAATTGACTATCAAGGTCCCACGAGGAGAATAACACGGTCATAGAAACTTTAGCAAAAAAATCTTACGTGGAAAAAAGTTAAAGATATTACCATTTCTGCACTAACTAGAATATGCCTTACATAACTATCATACAACTTTCGAGTTATCGCTGCATTCGTTGGGTTCTATATCTCAATACCAACTCCTCATTTAGAAAAAGGACAAGCGCTCTAGGTGTTTCAACCCGAGATCTTAAGGGGAACAATCCTAACACTCATACAAACTCATAGGGTAGAGCAAACAAATCTTCACCAAGAAGCTACGAGGAACCAGTCATACACTCATACAATCACGATGGTACAGATTTACAAGGTACAACCAAAAGGACCACAATAAGGGTACAAGATTCATGGAGAATGTAATCTTCTCAAGAAAATTTCTAAACTAAGAACCCATCAAATGATCCTGGCACTCACATTCAACAAGGATAAAACAGTTTACACATGTTAACCATCGACAAGGAAGGTCAACCAAAGACTCCCACTCCACACCATCACACCTTAAGGAAACCATTACACATTTGATTTAGGAGAACACTATCCGCCTATCCTTAGAATGAAATTGAACTTCACCGTACCAGATGTTGTCGACCTCAATCACGATAACTATACCACTTATTGCACTTCGTTCTCAAACTCGGACCCCACTCACACACATCGAATATTATTAACTTTTTTATACCCCAAATAACGCGTTTCGCATGTCTACGAGTCCACCACCGACTATACACAAAGGTATAACACTATACATTCACAATACACCAAGGCTTCACCTCGTAAGGTTGCGCTACACTATATATCCTGACTTCCAACGGGTAAACAACCGCCACGCTACAGTCTCAAGCTTGCTGCTTAGGTAAATTCACAAAGAAAACGTAAGGTACTTAATCGAGAAACGCCAGGTTTGAGACTTCTCATCCAGAGTTACCCATTATTACCACGGCTATATGAACATCATTAACACTCTATTGTTCGAGCATAAGAACAACTGTATACGGTTTAGATATAATGATTTTCACATTCCAACCCTAAGCTATTCAAACTATTAAAGTACATCGTTTAACTTTACTGCTCCATGCTTCACCCATAAGGTAAGACAACATAACCACATCTACTCCTTAGATTAGAAAGCAAACAACCACCATCCTCTCAAGGGATATCACACCCACCGATGCGCCATTCTAAGATAACCGAGTCAACTACACCAGCGACATCAATCATGGGCCTCTCAAGTTTCGTGCATATATCACTTGTAAGGAAGACACCAAAGTGATCATGTCGTCATGTGAAAAGATCTGACACTATTCACATCTTAACCTCATTCAGGTACACATCCATGCTCTCACTAATTATAGCTTTCGAGCACAACCTCTGAACCATAAGGACAACAATCAAAACCCCAAACCTTTACTCCCGTGCAATTCCCAAAGGATTTACAATCGTCGCACAAAAGAATCGTAACCAAAACTAGCACACATCCCAACATATCTATAACTTCATTGTCAACCCACCGAGCGCATCTATGAGCTTACACATCTGTAACTCAACTCTCGAATTTCAATAAGGAACATAACTTAACAACATGCTACGGAAAGGATATAAGGGTTATCAAGTAAATTTTCAAAACAACAAGGCATCACTACGATTACTAATGACACCCCACAGGACAAGGGATACCCCTAAAATCGTTTAAGTCCAGAAATTCAAAATATTTTAGGCCAGTGATTATTTCTCTTCCATCCACTATGTTTCCACCCATACCCCATTTCTAAGTACATGACTCAAAACATAGCCTGGCTCATGACGTACATAATCCTCAACACACCTAAAATTATATCACATAAGAACTTTAAGAGAATGGGTATTACCACCATCGCACAACCCATAAATAATCTCTTAGGGGTCTTAAACACCATACCACAATTAATTATAAGATTACTAGTAATACAACTCACCTCCATGTTGTACTACACCATACGATACGTTCTCAACAAAAGACCAAGCAATTATCCATGCCTCAATAGCACTGGGATGAAACCCTGATAGTACGAGAATATAATAGACAACTAACTAATGCCAACACCAATACACATAGTTATCATAGCATTCAAGAGAATTCTACTACACACAAAAGCGATCAACACTCAAACCATGAATTTATCCCCACAAAAATCAGCAAAAATTGGATTTCACTTCCATAACCCATACCACAACTTTGACCATGACCCTACCCTAATCCTATAGGCATAACTTCTATATAAAAAGGGCATTATAAAACTCATCAATATTAAACCCAACTTTACATTTTCTTTGCAAAGGATGTTCGCCTCCATTACTCTAATACTTAAACATTCTAAAACCACGTAAACACACTGGTTATCATCAAGTCACATCACGTTAACACGTATCTAAATATCGAGAAGAACCCTTAGGAATGACACACCAATCTTGATAACTAATTTAAATTTCTCGTTAGAATAGACGTTTTCCAAATGCCTTTTTAACTTGAACCCCGAGCTAGTCGATCGGGCGCCCGAAGGTAAGACACATTATTCCAAAGATCTAGCCTCCATACTCATATGCCTCATAGCATACAAATATCAAGTCACTTTACAAATATCTCATGCAAACACACAAACGCGTGAATGTCACAAATCAATGCAAGCTCTCGTGCAATGAATCAACTATTCTCACGGCACCTAGGTAATCCAACCTAGAGCTCTAATACCAATTTGTTACATTCCAAAAACGTAACTATAAACCCCTGCGATGTAACTAGGAAGGAAAATCGATTTAAATAGTTTAAGTTGAAACCGGGTCAAAACAATTAGAGGAAATCAAACTTTATTACACGTTAAAAACCAAACATTCCGTTTCATTATAAAAGATAGATAATACTCAAGAGAATTTTGCTTGCGAAATAATCCTCCAAATAAGTCAATTAATGTTAAAAAAGGATGCCTCAAAGGAACCAATGAAAACTCTTTTTAAAACAAAATTTTAAAAGAATCCTGCCTAGTGAAGACCGCTCGAGCAGAGTCGCCATTGCTCGAGCGGTGGACTACCCGCGGGCAAAACAAGAAAAGAATTGAAAATTTTTTTAAGTGTTGAAAAAATACCAAAGCTTCTCATCATTTGAACAATGTTTTTAATAGACAAAACTTGAAGTTAAAACATATGTTTAACATTAAAATAACTTTCAACCACTCACAAACTTAAATTCCAACATTTTAAATTATAGAATTTCATACAAAAACTAAGTAATAAACCTGAAAACATACCCAACGTTCTCACCTGCATACGAGTCATGAGTATATGGCCTTAAAATTTTACAGAACGGATCTCTACCAAATCAAATACATTATTCCAATGTATCAAAGAATCACATTTATATTAAACAATTCTCAAAATATCTTTCCATGACTCAAGATGATCCAAAACAAAATATCTCAAGAGGTCATCACGATCGCTCTTCTCATTCCGTCACTTGCTTTTTGTTATATCATCTGAAATGTATTTTACAACATGAGCCAAGACTTGTAGTTAATAAACTAAAAATGAACTAATGTATGATATGCGAAGATGGTTATGTGAAATACGGCATAACATTTTTATCCAAAAATTAATTCCATTTTCAAACAAAATTTCATTAATATAATCGACTGTTCACATACAAACCTACTTCATTTTCAAACACAACACTATAGTTTCAGTCTTCCATTTTCTTATCATTTTCAAATCGTTTCAAAGTGTTCACAATTTTCAATTTCATCCGACCTTATCACAATTTCAAAAGTTTCCAAACGTTCAATTATTCACAACCGTTTTAACTAAGATTTTGCAAACCCAATTCAATTCATGATTTTTAAACTTTCAATTTCTCTCAATCATTAACCAAAGTTTTTCAAACCTGCACCAATTCTTGATTTAATTAAGTACTAAAATCCAAACGGCACCTCTAGACTCAGGCTTAGTTATTACAGCCGGGTCATACGAGACCCAATGGATAAATACATATTCTATAACCCGACACAGAAAGCATACATTTTTGTTTCTCTTGGAAACATCGATGGGTGGACCACCCAGAGCATACTTTTACGAGAATTAACCCGATTGAAGGGCTTATCATATATTGCGCAAATTTTCGATCTTTCACTGAGAAGCTACTTGAGTCCAATTTAATTATTGAATCCAATCATACGATACCTTAATTAGATCTTTTATATTAAAACTAACACGAGTCCAATCCAAATATGGTTTCTCTCATCAACACCCAACACACTTAGTGTTAAGCCATTAAACATACACTTTGATTATTGTACATTGTATATTTAGGTCTAATTAATTCAAACCCTCAACCAATCATCACATAATTTTCACATTTCACAAAAATTCACATAATTTATTCAAAATCCTTAACCCATCAACTCATAGTTTTTCCCCTTTCATCAAAATTCACGAAATTTATGCACAAATAGGTTAATACAACTTTCAATTATATGTACAACTCATATACATACAAAAATCAAGATTAGTTGTAGATTCTACCTCTTAGACGACAAAATCACAAGAAACAAGTCCTATCAAGCTCCAAAGACCAAAACCTCCAATTTGTTCAACGAAATGGAGCTTCCAATGCGTAAATTAATCCTTCAACGGCCTATAATCGATAGGAGAATAAGAGAAATCCATCAATGGAGTGCATAAAGAGCTCAAAAATGCTCTAATGGAGTTCTAGGGTTAGGGTTTCGGGCCTTTAGAGAGAGAGAGAGAGAGAAAAGAAAAAATAAAAAGCAAAAGCTCCACTTGTGACTTTTAAAAGCCTCTGTCGACTCACCGCTCGAGCAGACCTGCGCTGAAGCTAATCCGAATAAATAAATTAAACATGGTTCGAGTTTTAATCCAAACATTCCAAAACTCATCCAAGCAACTTACAATTATTGTTCACATGTAATGTCTAGCATGCAATTATTATCATCTATCATTATCATGATTAAATTTTAATTCTTTTACAAAATCAAATACTTTTCTATTTCTCACATTCTCAAAATAAAAGGGACTCCCTACAGTAATTTTTTATATTCTTAAAACTCTATAAAATTGAATTTTAAGACATTTTTATATTTTCAAATAATAACAAAACTATTGATGTAATTATTATTTTTTCAATATATGAGTGTTGATAAATGATAAATATCTTATGGCTTATATCAAAAATAGGAAAAAAAAACTCATACTCTGCATTAAAATTAAAATAAAGTATTGCATGTTATAAAAAAAATTATACATAAGAATGAAAATTTTCTCATTGCTTAAAGAACTCGTTTCTATGGAAAATTTCTTATAGATCAGTGCTTATTTTACTCAAAATTAAAAATATTAAAACTTTAAACTTTTTTTTTTGAGTGCATGTGTCTTGTGTTATTGAGTTTAAGCAATTACTTAATAAAATATCTTATAATATTTCATGTCAGTTAAATGATATATTTTCTATATTAGGACCATAGTTAGTAAGGTAACTCTTGGTTGTTGTAGAAAATTCTTTAAATAATAATAGATGATGACATTGAAGAAAAAAAAAAGTAATAAAGGTAACATAGAGTTTTTTTTTTGTATGGTTAATCTGTAGTTATAAATTTATTTTAAAAATACAATTTTTACTATAATTTATAAAAAAAATTTTATTTAACAATTAAGTTATACTTTTTAATAAAACTCACAAATTCTGTTACAAGTTACAATTCTTAAGCTACTAATTTTAATAATGCCAAATATGTCATGTCCTAAACTCCGGGTCACGTGAAACACTCATAAACAACTAAGCATGTTACCCAACCGAAAATACACTCTCAAAATCAACCATACATGCATTGTATATAAATGTCAAACGGCATACATTACAAGACTCCAACGCCGAGAATACATGTTATAACATACATATAACAAAACTAACAAAAATGAAGACTACACTATTCCATCTCCTCTGGCACCTCCAGATCAACCAGCGTGACCGGTACCTGAAGAAAAACAAATCCCACATCGTGAGCCAAGACTCAGTAGAAACTAGACAAGCATACAGTATAAATAAAACATGCTAGGAAATCGAAGTGCAGGTTTAGACTCTCTTTCAAGCCTTAAAAACAGTTTTCACATGCAAATAGGAAAGCGAGGATACAACCATGTTTGAATCACTCACAGGAGCCCGAAAGCAGTTGGAAAATAGTTTTTAGATTGCGATTCACACGACTCTTAAAAACAATTTAAAAACTGGTCTATCCATCCCATAATGCAATACATGCAATCTATAACACATACAACCGGCCCTCACACGCCACAACCACAGTCCTAATACTGAGATTAAAAGGCCATACAATAAACACGCATTTTCGGGATAAAATCGTATACTATGAGATAAAACCATAGACAAACCCATGCGGTAAAATCGTACACCGTGGGATAAGACCGCACACCATAGAATAAAACCGTAAACCAGACCACATGATAAAATCGTATACCTTACCGTAAGCCACGGGATAAAATCGCATGCCACGGGATAACACCGCATACCACGGGATAACACCGCATATTACAGGATAAAACTGAAATTACGGGATAACACTGAACATTCCTATGCATAACCTAATCAGGGTTTAAATGCACACAACATATCACATACACCATATGCATGTGCCCCCACAAATCCATCGCATCCATGCCTAATAAAACTCTGAGTTCTACAGCATGCAACCATGATACACATAAGATATCATGCCATGTAATCCACTTACATAAATAAACAGTTATAAATGCACTCAGCCATATAACCTAACTAGACATCGCAAGCCACACACACCCGTCATTCGATACCCGAACAACCCGTCCACAAATCAGGACCCGTCCACACACGGGGACAACCAACACCTAACCCGAAGGCCAACATCTGAAACCTCTCACAGATCGATTCTCACCAGAACCCCACCTTTAACCAAACCACAAACCCAGACGTCGCGCACATAACCAGCACTTACACAACCGTGCCACAAACTGAAAACCAACCATGCACGTCACACCCGAGCACGGCATCACATAAACACCCGGGCCATCGCACTACCCCTGAAACCACCACACGACCAACCGAACCGAGGTACAACTAACTCCCATCTCCATGATTTCAATCAATAGAACCCCATAATTCCATTAACTAAGCACCACTAGAGGAAGGCCAATCACCAACACGACACCCAAAGGAATCCACAGGTATTTGAATTGACCAATTCCCATAAATCAATCAATTGAATACCGTAAGACGCCAATTAAAAACCAAAACGCAAGCAAACCCATCAGAACGAGGCTACCCAGGTTCAATCGACTGAACCTAAGCCCCTAGTCGACCAAACACCCTACTGGAAACCACCAAAACGCGTCACACACGGTTCAGCCGACCGATCCCCAAAAGTAGACTTCAGTCGACCGAACCCCATGGTTCAGTCGACCGAACCTCGGCGGAAAACGATTCTGAGCTATGGGTTCAACCCTCTAGGCCTCGAATTGACACTTCCAAACACCGATTAAACAACCGTGAATACTCTCACATCTAGGTCTAACACCAAGACCTCAAAAGAAACCCCGACACCCGATTCCATCCACCGAAATCGACAAAAATCTAATTTTTAACCTAAAAATCTAATTTTACAGAAGATCAGATCTACAACAATTCGACTGGTAAAAAGACACCCGATTACCCATAACACCCTTATAACACATATAGGTCTAGAATCCTACCTCGGTGAGTTAAAAACTTGATGCCTCGATTCACGTACAAAATCGAGCTTTGCCGGAATCGAATTATGACCGGATGGTTGCGTAGCCCACGATGCCAAAAGTAATGATCCGCTGTTGGATCACTAAAAATCAAGCCCCAGGCCCTCGAGAACTTATAGAGAAGGTAGAGAGAAAAATAAAAAACTTAGGAGTTAAATTTTAGAAAATATCTTTTAAAAATATCTAACTTCAGATATTTATAAGTCTCCAAAATATATTTTCTTAAAATTTTTTGAGATTCGCGCCACAATGGCCTGGGCCCCAGGAACCTACTCCGCATACGTATCTAAGCCCGATCATGCATCAAAAGCAGTAAAACATGCTCAAATAGAAACATGTAACATGGGTCCGAAAATGCCAAAAAAAAAACGGGTCAGGGTCTCACAGCCATCACCTCGCTCGAGCGCACCACCACCGCTTGAGCGGTCAACCACCAACCCAACACTCAGGCACCACCCTAATCGAGCGGTCAACCACCACTTGAGCGGTCAACACTAGGAGAAAACTCAAACCAAGAACCGAAACCAAGTGCCCGCATGCAATGATGCACGAACCACCACGCATACAACCGTGTACAAAAAACCCGCATCTAACCATGCACGTCACCCCTAAGGACGACACCCGAACAAACACCTGAAGTAACGACACGACTCCCGAAGCCATCACACAACCAACAGAACCCCAAAAAGAATCCACAGGTATTTGAATCGACTAACTCCCATAAATTAATCAATTGAATACCATAGGACGTCAATCAAAAATCAAAACCCAACCATCTCACATCAAACAACAACCTAGGGCCAACATACGCCCAACGCGGCCAACACGAAGCCACACACACCCAACACGCGCCCTACACAACCCACGACACCCACACACGTCCAACACAAGCCCACGATACCCCAAGAAACAAGAAACTTGGTAAAAGGGCCAACAAGGATGAAAAACAACCTTTTTCCAAACATTCGGCCAAAAATGGGTGAAAAACTGTTTGGAAATCTTGACACACCTTCACTCTTTTGATCATAACTTTTTCTACAAAAAGCATTTTAAGATGAGAGATGTGTCATTGGAAAGTGGACTTATGGGGCTTCAATTTAAGTACAAGAACGACCTAATTCTGAGTCCGAACGAGGGAGATAACACCAAAATAAAATGACCCTGCACAACTAGTCCGCTCGAGCGGACATCGGGCGCTCGTGCGAGCTACCACCCGAGAGAAACCCAGATTTTCTATTATCGAGTGTTCATGGCCCCCAAAACACTCAAACACACAAAAACCACCATCTCAACCACAAATCTAAGCCTTTAAACATCTTCTCAGCACCCTCGAACCTGCCCAAACCCAAAACAACCACAAAACCTCAAAGGAAAAAACTCAAAACCCGATTCCATTCACCGAAATCGACATAAAACTGGTTTTTAACCCAAAAATCTAATTTTTATAGAAACTCAGATCTACAACTATCTGACCGGTAAAAATATACCCGATTACACGTAGCACCCTTATAAAATATATAGGTCTAGAATCCTACCTCGGTGAGTTAAAAACTTAATACCTCGAACCACGTGCAAAATCGAGTTTCGTCATAATAAAATTCTGACCAGATGGTTGCGTAGCCCACTGTGCCAAAAGTAAGAATCCGCTATCTGATCGTCAAAAATCAAGCCCCGGGCCCCCAAGAAGTTAGAGAGAAAAAGAAGAAAACTTAGGAGTTAAGTTTTGAAAATATCTTTTGAAACTATCTAACTCTAGATATTTATAGGCCTCTAAAATATCTTTTTTTGAATTTTTTTAAAATTCGCACTACAACACCCCACGGCCCCGGAAACCTACCCTGCATGCATATCTAACCCCGATCATGCATCTAAACTCGTAAAAACATGGAGCAATGAAAACACCAAACGCGTGTCAAAAAAATGCCGAAAAAGAAAACGGTTCAGGGTCTCACAACTCTACCCTCCTTAAAGAAATTTTTCCCCCGAAATTCAACTCAAGGTCAAAATAACAAACCGCCAATCGCAATCGACACAGGCATACGAGATGGTTAGCCAAACCGTTCCTAGGATATAGTCAAACAAGGTCAGGCATCCTAAATAATGGCCAACTATCTCAAGGACACGAGATCTACAACTCACACCAACCTCACATCCTCACCAACCGCTGCCTCAACACAGCACACCACCTACGGAGTCCACCAACAACTCCAAACCCATGGTCACTGCCTCGAACACGGCCTCGCCCTCTCCGCGCAAACATCACGTCTATATGAACGAAAAAACAGAACATAAAACGCATCACATAGCATGAACATAAACGCTAACCATGTAAACATGTTAACACATAGCCGCATAGGTTCATGCTAAACAAAACCCACATACCGAGGAGAACCGACAAGAATGACACGTCAATCTGGATAACCTACTCAGATTCCCGACTAGAAATCACGTCAGCTAAACGCGTTTCTAACTTGGCCCCCAAGTTTGTTAATCCAAACGCTCAAAGGCAGGACTAATCAACCCCACAGTTTAACCCTCATGCTCACATATACGCATCATTCACATATCTAACATGCTGACATGATTATGTTATCAAAGCGTCTAAACACATGCAATCAATAACACGCAACCAACCTCACACGGGATACACCCTCTTCCCACAGCTCATAGGTGTTTGAACCCAGAGCTTTGATACCAATCTGTCACGCCCCAAACTCCGGGTCACATGAAACACTCAAAAATAACCAACCCAATAATACACTCTCAAAATAAAACATACATGCATTGTATATAAACACCAAACGGCTTACATTACAAGGCTCTAACGCCGAGAAACATGTAATAAGCATATATGATAGACAGAAATAAAAGGAAGACTATAACTCTTCTACTCCCAATGAGCAACCCTGAATCAGTGCGCGTGATCGATACCTGAAAATATTTTATCCCACACCGTGAGCTAAAGTTCAGCAGAAACTAAACAAGCATGCAATATAAACAAAACATGCTAGGAAATCAAAGTGCAGGTTTAGACTCTCTTTCGAGCCTTGAAAATAATTTCACATGCAAGAAAAAGCGAGGATACAAACTATGTTTTGACTCATCAAAGCCTTGAAAATGATTATAGTATTACGACTCCCGTAGGTCGATAATACAGTATTTCGACTCCCGTAGACCGATAATATAGTTTTAAAAAAATTGGTCTATCCGTCCCAAAATGCAATTCATGCAATATCTTCTCGAATTTTCACCGATGGAACGTAGCCCCCGTTAATGCATCTTTACAGACTTTCATCGAGGAACCGCAGCCCTATCGAATACCTCTTTATGAACTTGCACCGAGGGACCGTAGCCATATCAAACGCTTCTTTACGGACTTTAATCGAAGGGTCGTAACCCTAATGTAATCTTCTCGAACTTTAACCGAATGGTCGTAACCCTAATGTAATCACCGTTAGCTAGAGCTAACATAACCATCTATCTCATTCCATACAACTATGTATAACCTAATCAGGATTTAACAGCATAAAACCACGTACTATTACTACGTATCACAAACCACGTTACACATAACGCTATCGAAGAATCATGTAAATCACATTACATAACCCATGCACAAATAAACTAGAGTTATAAATGTACAAAGCCAGTTTTATGCGCACATAGCCATATATAACTTCACATCATGACGCCACCCGTCACATAACCTGACACGACATCACATGCCACACACACCATCATTCGATACCCAAATAACCCATCCACAAACTAGGACCCGTCCACACACCGGACAACCAACGATACAGAAAACCAAAACCACAACCTAACCTAGAGGCCAACATAGCCCAAGTGCTCGAGCGCTCAACCACCGCTCGAGCGGTCCCCTACCGACATAATACACTACCATCACCCCGCTCAAGCGTACCACCACCGCTCAAGCGGTCAACCACCGACCCAACACTTAGGCACCACCCTGCTCGAGCGGTCAACCACCGCTCGAGCGGTTAACACTAGGAGAAAACACAAACCAGGAATCGAAACCAAGCGCTCGTATGCAACGATGCAAGAACCACCACACATACAACCGTGTACCAAAGACCCGCATCTAACCATGCACGTCACCCCTAAGGACGACACCCGAACAAACACCCGAAGCCACGACACGACTCCCGAAGCCATCACACAACCAACCGAACCCCGAAAAGAATTCACAGGTATTTGAATCGACTAATTCCCATAAATTAATCAATTGAATACCATAGGATGCCAATCAGAATTCAAAACCCAACCATCTCACATCAAACAACAACCTAGGGCCAAAATACGCCCAACGCGGCCAACACGAAGCCACACACGCTCAACACGCGCCCTACACAATCCAAGACACCCACACACGTCCAAAACAAGCCCACGATACCCCAAGAAACAAGAAACTTGGTAAAAGGGCCAACAAAGATCAAAAACAACATTTTCCCAAACATTCGGCAAAAAATGGGTGAAAAACGGTTTGAAAATCTTGACACACCTTCATTCTTTTGATCATAACTTTTTCTACAAAAAGAATTTTAAGGTAAGAGAGGTGTCATTGGAAAGTGGACTTCTGGAGCTTCAATTTGAGTATAAGAACGACCTAATTCCGAGTCCGAACAAGGGAGATAACACCAAAACAAAACGATCCTGTGCAGCCGGTCTGCTCGAGCGGACATCGGGTGCTCGAGCGAGCTACCACCCGAGAGAAATCCAGATTTTACGTTCTTGAGTGTTCTTGGACTCAAAAACACTCAAACACACACAAACCACCATCTCAACCACAAATCTAAGCCTTTAAACACC
Organism: Heliamphora exappendiculata; assembly: GCA_034768845.1. Classification (NCBI taxonomy): domain Eukaryota; kingdom Viridiplantae; phylum Streptophyta; class Magnoliopsida; order Ericales; family Sarraceniaceae; genus Heliamphora; species Heliamphora exappendiculata. The sequence goes on along the minus strand of JAOTRH010362977.1, from coordinate 2,449 downwards.
TTCTCAACACCCTCGGACGTGCTCAAACCCAAAACTACCATAAAGCCTCGAAAGAAAAAACTCAAAACCCGATTCCATCCACCGAAATTGACATAAAACCAGTTTTAACCCAAAAACCTAACTTTTATAGAAAATCAGATCTACAGCAATCCGACCGGTAAAAATACACACGATTACACGTAACACCCTTATAAAACATACAGGTCTAGAATCCTACCTCGGTGACTTAAAAACTCGACGCCTCAAACCACGTGCCAAAAGTAAGGATCCGCTGTCTGATCGTCGAAAACTGAGCACCAGGCCCCCAAGAAGTTAGAGAGAATGCAGAGAGAAAAAGGAGAAAACTTAGGAGTTAAATTTTGAAAATATTTAACTCCAGATATTTATAAGCCTCCAAAATATCTTTTTTTTTAATTTTTTTGAAATTCGCGCTGCAACCCCTCACGGCCTCGAGAACTTATCCCGCTTACATATCTAACCCCGATCATGCATCTAAACCCGTAAAAATATGCAGCGATGAAAACACCAAACGTGCGTCGAAAAACGCCGGAAAAGAAAACGAATCAGGGTCTCACACATAAAACAGTAATATTTTCATAAATACACATAAAATAACATCCGAAATAATATCATTTTTTAAAATGATACATAATAAGAGTTCCTAAAATGATAAACATGAAACAATAATATTTTCTTAGAATATTTCAGGACATTATTTCATGTCTATCACTTTTAAAATTAATATTGTGACATGTGTATCTTTTTTTGTTACAAAAATAAAGCGATCGTTCAATTAATGTGTATCATTTTTTATAATTTTAGTAAAGTTAACGAAAAACGATATAAAATGGATTAACCAAAACATTAATAATGTGTATTATTTTTTGTTTATATGATATTGTATAATGTGTATCATTTCCTATTAAAAAAAATGACCACTTTATTAATGTGTATTATTTTTTTGCAATTTTACCAATTATGACAAAAAATAACATAAAATAGATTATGCAAAACATTATTGCCAAAAATAAAGCGATTAAACCCTGCCATTTAATAAAATTAATTTATTGTAAAATACAATCAACATGAAATATGATTCCGTGAATGCTATTAACTGTCATTAAATAAAACTGATTTCTTATAAATTTTTTCATTTTAGTTATAAATTCAATTAAACTTAAAAAATGGTATAAAGGTCAAATTTTTTTTGAATATTTAATTTTTTTTATAGAATATATAACTTTTGAAAATAACTTATCCCCGACCATCTTCTTAAAATATGACATATCCCCAATTTATCTCATTTTTAATGTGATATATGGCATATTTTAAAACTAAAATTTATTTACATATTTTCTCTCTTTTACCTTTTTATCTTTCTTGGACTTCATTTAATAACTATTATAAATTGAGTAGGATTAGTAATGAGATTGGATTAGGAATGAAGTGGGGTGAGATTGGTAGTAAAATAAGATTAATTTTTTTATGTTTAATTTGAGTATGATTACGTGATGAACTATAGAAACTCGATCATGTTTGAGTTGGGTGGTATTAAATAGTGTGGGACTTTGGTTAAATTTATAGATTTTCAATATTTTTCTTGTACTAAAAAACTTATGTTTTTTATATTAGCTATTAAGTTAATTTATTTTAAAATTAAATTAAATGAGTTAATAAGTTAAATTTTATATTATTTATTTTAATATTTTTTTAATTATTATTATTTTTTTTTTATTTTCAAAGTCACTTCTTGGATTAAATAAATTAAAACTAATAAGTTAATAAGTTAATAAGTTAATTTTTTTAATATTAATATTAAAACTACTTAATATTAATATAAAACATAATAAATTACTTAATATTAAAATTAAGTTAAATAAACTAATAAATTACTTAAATTTCCCTCATAATGCTCAACTTAAGGCCCTTTTTAATATTAATATTGTAAGAGGGTAAAATAGTCAAATAGAACTAATCCAATGGAATGGGATTACCAATACAAACAACCCCCCCTCCGAGTTTGCTAATCCCACCTTATCATGGGTTTCATGGTCCATTGGAATACCTATCCCTTGCATTTTGTTTAAAACAAACATAGGATTGAAAAATTTAATGAATTAGCAATTTAATCCAAGGTTCTATAACAATCATAGACATGGTCTTAGATCTCACTAACTACCTCCTATATCTTTTAATTTCAAATTTAATTTTTGTCTTAATTCAAAATTTAATTTTTTTCTCTCTCTAAAAAAATAGCGAGTAAAAAGTATATATAAAAAATATATTCTTAATATATATACATATATACTTAGGCTATAGCTAAAACAATATAGTTAATTTAATGCATTTTAATTATGATATGCATATATTGTTTTTTTTGTAGCTTATACTTAGAATTAAGAGAGAAACTAATAAAAATTATTTTTAATATATTATTACTTTAAATAAT